>JAPYYV010002367.1:0-44526 GCA_030522625.1 Copidosoma aretas | reverse complement strand
TCTTACCTTCCTCGATGTTTTCCCTCGCTTCGCTCGGGCAAACAACTTCGAGGAAGGCAGGAATACGTCCCTAGCACCAGGGTGGTAATATACTATTTTGAAAGCAGAATTCTTACTCTGGACAAGTTCTTACTCTTCATGTTTTTTCCTGAAATGCTTTAAAAAAAAGTTAAAACAAATCTTGTGAAGAACAAACTGCCATCGGTCGAAGGACAAATGATCAAACTAAAATTAAGTATGACTTTTTGCTAAGCTTCTTAGACAAAAACAATAAACGTGTGAGGATGCTCAAGATATAAACTTAAATAAGAAAAGTAAACTTGCAAAAAGTTTAAATCATTGAAGCAAAGTTAAAACTTGGCACTGACCACAAACAGCTAGACTTATCCTTACATAAATCTTGAGCTGGTGATTGTCAATCGGCAAGCTTTAGACACAAATTTCTTTTATTTTAAGATCCGATAAAAGTATTTCTTAAGAAACTCAGAAATCTAATTGTGATCTATTTGATCTTATAAAATTTACTTTTCACAGATAGTTATATTTTTTAATAGATAAATCTCGGAATTTTCCAAGAAAGAGCTTTTAAAATAAAACATAGAGTAAAAATTTGTCTAGGTTGCATATTTGTTTTATAATAACCACTTTCTAAAAGCCTTCTGTCATCAGAAAAAAAGTTAAATTTTGGTACTAGTCACAGAAAGCTGAAAACATAAATATTCAAAACTCATATGATTATAAATCTACAGCTAATAAATATCTAGTTGACAAATTTTACACATACGATTTTTGTCTTTGTAGGTGAGAATAAGTTTTTTTAGAAGTATTTTAGAAGAATTTCGGAACATCAAATGATTAACCAGTTGTAAAAGGCAAATTATACAAAATCCAAAAGCCCAAAATTTGATTTCTGAGATTAGGTACTGTAAATTATCCACAAGAACGTTTTAAAGCCCTAGCTAAGTTGTTTATTAATGTACAGCTTGAGGCAAAGATTCAAATGTATAGCAACATTGGTATATTGGCATGGAGCAGGAACTCGTACTGCATCTCTCCAGGAAACATAAATTCAACCAAGTTTTTATGTTAACCAACTCAGTTTATTATCTTTTATACCAGGAGAATCATTAATGACATTGTAGGCTGCATTTGTCATGGCATCCTGATCAACTTGTACGGCCACTTCAAAAAAAGCATACTACTTATGACGAGTTGATCAAAACAATTATGCTTAACTATTGGAGACTTTTAATTTAGCTTGCTACAAAACAGTGACGTAATAAATTGTTTTATTAGTTTATGCTAACTTATTTAAAAAAAAAAAAAAAATACAGTACCTGTCTATGAAGTCCTAGTTGCAGTTAGAAATGTTTGCAGCAATCCTAAAAACTCAATGGGAACGACGATTCCAATGATCTGCTTTAAAATCGTGAACAAGTGATAGAGTCAATTCTGCAGATGAGCTTACACCGAGCAGTCAATCCTTATGGAAAGAAAATTGCATCAAGTTATTGTCAACGAGCAAAATTGTAAAACGTTGGAAACAGTTTATTAGCTTGAAAAGATAAAAATTTGTTTTACAAAAGAATCTATTGAATAAAAGAATACATACAAAGTAAAACGTGATTATTTAAATGAATATAAAACAGTTTTGAATTAAGTACTGGGCTGTTAATGAGCAGCTTTAGAGAAAAATTTTAATTTATGGGTATATAAGTAAAAATCTGATACCCGTTCTGTGTGTTTTCCGACAAAAAAGATTTAAGAAAGTTTATATGAACGATTTTCAATCAGCCAGCTTCTAAGTCTTCAGAATTTTTATTGCTATTATTGACTGCAAATTAAGTTCAGCACTAAAGTCAATTTCTGGATACACTGGTGCAAAGCAGGTACTCATACTGCATCACTCCAGTTGAAATACAGTTGACATAGTAGATATGTTGACCACTGTAGTCTATCAACTTTGGAACCTAAAGAACCTTTAATGACATCAGAGGCTGGATGTGTTATTAAACTATTCAATCAGAGCTTCGATGGGAAAATCACACTTGGATGGGCTGATTATAGAATCCTTCACCACTCCAGGCATTAAATTTTTCTTGCTACAAACGTTTGCAAAGTAATTTTTTTTATCAAAATGATATCAACTAATTTCAAACAAAATAAACTACCTTTTCGTCAAGCTTCATTTCCCAGATTTCTATTTTTACAGCAATCAATAGAATCGCATAAAGACGTTGATTTGATGAATAATTCTCCATTTCATTAACCAGCGATATACTACCCACGTAGCATCGTACGTTCCTGAAACGATTCAGAAACATGAATCCTAGAACATTGAGACGTTTCCCTAAAAGGACTAGAAACGATTCAGAAACGTTTCTAAAATCTTTTTTTTGTTTGCCTTGATCAGTAATAGGGAGTTATCTGAAATGTTTCTTAAACGAGTTTGAAACGTGTATCAGTGTCAATTTATTTATAACAAAAAAAAATATTTGAAATTTTTTTAAATGCGTCAAAAGTTATAACAGATGAACAAAAAATTTTAACAATAATAAAAATGTAAAAATGCAGAAAAAAAAACCTGTCGAGAGTAGGATTTAACCTCGCGTCGCAGAGTTGCAAGGCGAGCATCTTATTCACTTAGCCAAAGTAAATAAGATAGAGCAGAAGTTATTTTGGTCCACATAAGGTACATTATAAAATTGTTTTTGCTTTTTTAGTTTTTAAAATTGAATAAGTAATTAGCTTAATTCAGATTTTTAATTTCAAAAATTAAAATTATTCCGAAAATAAGAAATAAAAATATAAGGACTTAGTTATGGAGGGACCCCACTACCTATAAGAGTACTTACAATTAATATATAGCTAAGTACTTATACTGCTATTTTCGATTTTTGGAATAATTCTAATTTATTTATTTATTTATTCAAAGTATACGGGCAGAGCATAATTACATGAAGATAAAATTATGTATATATAAATTTAATACAAACTGTAAATTATAAAAAAAAAAAAAAATAAATAAATCAAAATAACATTACATCGGACGTACAAAAAAAAAGTATTATTTATGATAATAAGGTAAGAATTATGAAATTGAAAATCTGAATTAGGCTAATTATTTATTCAATATTAGAAACTAGAAAAACAAAAACAATTTGCTAATGTACCTTATATAGACCAAAATAACTTTTGCTGTATCTCATTCACTTCGGCTAAGTGAATAAGATGCTGGCCTTGCAAGTCTGCGACGCGAGGTCGAATCCTACTCTCGGCAGGTTTTTTTTCTGCATTTTTATATTTTTATTATTGTTGATATTTTTTAAATCATCTGTTATAACTTTTAAGGCATTTAAAACAATTTTAAATATTGTTTTTTTGTTATAAGTAAATTGACACTGAGATACGATTGAAAACCGGTTAAGAAACTTTTTAGATAACTCCCTATTACTGACTGAGGCAGACAAAAAAAGGTTTTAGAAACTTTTAAGAAACTTTTTTAGCTCTTTTAACGAAACGTTTTAATGTTTTAAAATGTACGTTTTTGAAACGTTTTAGAAACGTACGATGCTATGTGGGTAATATGAGAGAACTTAGATGATTTAACCATTTATATATGCAGTCTACTCTCCTTTTCAAAACTATCAGTCAAGTGCACTGAGGAAGAATAGACATTGAGTCAACTGTTAAATAGAATAAAATACACTTTGAAAATTTTTGATAACTTCCCTGTAAACATGCAAAACCAAGCTGTTAGGTTAGTCGACTCTGATTTTCCAGCTCAACTACCTCTGCACTGAAGAAGTATCTATATTTTCTTTCTGCACATTAGCTTTGAATACTAGCAATAGTTGAATCCTTCTTGCACTAGGACCATTAAAAAAACTCTCTGATATTTCAACGCTTTTTTTATGAAGGTATAATATACTGAAATTGTATAGCAGCACTTTACCTAATAATACCTTTGACCATCTCCGATTGGGTGTACACTTCACACATCATGCATTATAAGACGCTGCTTCTGTATACACTCCCACTGGTAACTGTACTAGTCGTAAAATATAGTAAGCGATAACTAACAATAAGTACACTGATGAGAAATATGAAAAACTATGATGAATAAATGCAATGCATCATTGCACTACTGCGGCAAACATATGCGTGACAAGCGTGACGTGCATGTTATCTGCTACTTTATGTATGCATATATACATGCAGGCCTGTACCTAGCCTTACCTACAAATCTGACATCTTGATCGAAAAGAAAAACGATTATTTTGTCATCAACCGTTGCAAACTTTAAAAAAAATTTACTGATTAAAATTGAGCGGAAATGCTTGAAATATGCTATAAAGATGTCACACTGGGGTGCACAACTCATTTTTTTGCCATCTCTAATAATTTTTCACAAATAATACAAAAATTTAAACTCACTGCTGCCTTGTCTCATAAATGTATTGTATAAACTGAAAATTATTTTATTTTCAAGTATTTTGACAAAAATAAGAGTTGAGCGTCCTTTCTCTATTAATTTTGAGACCAATTCTAATATTTGATGCAATTTCATTCAGTAAAAGAGGAGAAAAGTAAAGTATGTAACGGTGAATTGGCTTTCAAGTATCTCTCGTCAAACATAACCTTTGCCTCCCACGTCCTCTTAAATATTTATCAGTACAAAGCGATTCCACTATACCTAATTAACAGAATTAATGCACTGTGCATGAAAATTAGCACGGTATGCTGTAAGTTTTATTTGTTAATACAAGCACTAAAAATTGTCCGATTTATACCCTGGAATGCATTCAAAACCAAATCTGGCATACTCCCCACCCATATCTAAATATCCTGCAGGATTTTCTGCAAGGTATCCTCTAAAGTTTACAGAAAGATTTTCTATAGGATCCTTCAGGATTTACTGCGAGATTTCCTGCAAGATTTCCAAATTAAGGTTATGTTGTTACATCAACCAACATATCTTTATTTGTCCTCTGCGATGATTTTCTTTCCCTTAAGAACACCCCTAAGAAGCGTCACTTTTGGTACATCTTTCTTCCTTTTTAAGATATCGCATATTTTCCAATAGTTTGAGGTTAAGTCATAATAATAACCTGTTCAATAAATATTGGGCATCTGCATTGATCTGCCGAGCGTCAAAAAGTGTTTGGTAGTTTTTGACTGTGTTTAAATAAAAATGCTTGGTAATTAGACTTTTTATGGGTGAATGTAAGACTTTGCTTATTAAACGAATAGAAAAAAATTATGTTATTAGTAGAGTAATTTAATAATGTATATTATGAATTTAATATTTGAAAACAAATTATTTAATAAACAGCAAATAGAAATTACAATTAACAATAAGTTATGAACCGCAATATGAGAGGAAGTGATGGTAACCGCCTCAAGAAGATAGCTATGGTGGCTTTTTTTTGGATTTGAATGAAAATTAACAATTAACTTCTGCTACTCATTAATAGGGAGTGAAAATTTTGAAATTGTTGACTTACTTCTGTGCATAACGCGCCAATAGTAGTACCCAATAATTTTTAAAATCACCTTACTAACGAATAAAATAATTTTGATAGAATAAGATGCAATGAAAATCATATGATTTATCCATTAAACCTTGTATATGAATTGACTACTCATGAAAAAAGGGTTTTTTTCTCTCTCTTTTTTCCCATGTCTGTGCGTACGGTAAAATAATGAAAAACTGTGCTTTCAATGTTTCGAAAAATTGGTTTGAATAAATAAATGATTGATTAATAATTTATTATTAAAAAATATACAAATCCAATATTTATTAACAAATTAATTAATAAATACAGAATAAAAATTTTATTTAAAAAAGGTTATGTAATAGCATATGAGAAGCAGTGATAGTAATGACCTAAAGCGGTAGCTCGTGGCTAGATGAGTACGGTGCTTGGCTAACGTGCAGGAGGTCGTGAGTTCGAATCTCGTGGAAAAAGCTTTTTTTTTTTTTTTTTTTTTTTTTTAAGAAAATTTAAAGTCACATCTATTACGCATTGTAGCAAAAGAGAGAATAGTAATTTAAATGCACCGTCACACGTTTTAGAAAGAGGGAAGAGAGAGACAGAATAAGGTTTAAAATTCACTTCCGGTGGCGAGAGAAGTTCACTTCCGTCACACATTTTGGAGAGAGAGAGATAATCTTGAAATCATTGATTTGATTTACCCCTTGCATAACGCATCTATAGAAGTAGAACTTCAGAAATTTTTGTTAGCCTTAAATAAAGATTTTTTTAACACTTTATTGCAAATTTCTTGTTTGACAGTGCACACAGTTACCTTTTTCGTCTTTTCACAGCCAGCCAGCACGAGCACAATTGTACTGATACCACTACTTCAAGTCTGCATCTGTCGGTGATGAAAATCGTGTAGCACTGCAGTTATTGAACCGAGTTAGCTAATCAAACCTAACAGAAAATTTGACCACTAAGAATCACTTACATACGGATATCCACATAAAATGAAAATTCATTGACGTTTACGTGTCCGCAGTAAAATTATAATACATACAAAAACGCACTCTGGTAAGAAAACTGCATGTATCGACGTATTTGTAATTAACCCCAGTTACTTATCATATTCATTTTTCATCAGCAAACAATCATACAAACACTGTTACTTTAATCAATATTCTAATTTGGCACATGAATTACTTTTTTTCACCTCAAAATTTGTAAGCATCATCTTTATCTTTTTATTTCTAAATGATAATTCATTATGTAAATATTCCGAATGGCGAATAAGAACTCATCTGTATTCACCAGAACATTGTTGTTATATGACGGTATATTTTGTGACAAATCTCGAACATTAAAGTGCATCTTTGTGTAGTTGCAATATCAACAAGGTTCAGGTGTTAACATTGATTATTTCCGCTCCATTCGAAATAAGTCCAGATAAACTTTTTTTTGTAAAGTTATACCTGGGAATATTTGAATATATATGTATGATTAAGATGTATAATGACCTTGATAAGCTAAAGAAACGACGAATTTTATTCCAGGAGGATATCTGTATGTGAGTGATTCTTTGCGGTCTATTTTTTTCTGTTACGTTTGATAACAATACTTCAGTGCTACACGATTTAAGCAACTCCTAATAGCACACAACATCTAAAAAACGTTAAAAATAAAACTTCAAAACGTTTTGGGAAAAGTTGATACTGCATTTTATGGACGTATTAAAAACGGTGAAAATAACCGCTTTTTTGTTATAAAAAATCATACCAGAACCTCCTTTGCATTATTTTTCTTGTCAATAGTGACTCGCCTAGGCGTTATCATCCGGATAATAACACCAATACTGGGATCATAAGCTTCATTATGATAGTTCTCACAAATGTCTGATGAACAAATAAATATTTAAAATCATTCAATATATGTGATAAACAACCTCAGGCTTCCAGTATTAGTGTTATCATCTGAATAGTTACGCCTCAGCAGCTCACTATTTACAAGAACTCTGATGCACAAGCGGTTCTGGCATCATTTTTTAGAAGAAAAAAGCGGACATTTTTAACATTTTAAAAGTGCTTATAAAACGTTGTATCAACTTTTTCCAAAATGTTTGAAAGTTTCATCTATAATATTTTTAAAAGGTTTTTAGACGTCGTGTGTTATTAGGGACCCTTATTTAAGGCTAACAAAATTTTTTTGCCATCAATGTTAATTTATTTATATAATTTTATAATCCTGTTTTTATTTCGTGCTCGACAGTGTCGTATTTCTGCTGTTTACTTCGATTAGAAGTTATTTGTTCTTCAATAGCACACCTAGGATAGGAATCATCGCATCTCGATGCTATTATATACAGTCTGCAGTCTCACCCACCAATAGCACGTGCTCCTGGAACCAATCTCGACGAGAGTCTACCTTTTCCATCTCCAATGCCGCGGACGCTGCAGCATTATGCTCCAGAGGCAGACATAAACATCAAGTCACTGCTTCCCGCTTCTACTCTACTTAAGCCATAGAAAGTTATCATACAGATGCCAAACTCATAACTTAAAGAATTGTTTTTTAATTGTCGTTTGCTTTGAAGCTTTGCAGTAATTTAACCTTGATGTGAATGGGCCAGTTTTTTTGTATCTCCAGTGTTAATTTTAGTTACTTAAATTATTCCGAACATTTGTTTTATTAACAAATGATTCATCTAACCTTTCTGTATTTAAAATCACATAGATATCTTAAAGCAAATCACGATTTTTTCGTTAAACATGAAATAATACACTTTTAAAAAGTTTTCAAACGCACGAATAATGAAATTTTTTTATCGTCGATACCTAATGGAAGGTATACTCCATTGTAAGTATTTAATACATATATATATATATATATATGTATATATTTATGTATGTATATTTAAGTCGTAATCATGTTATTTGTCATAAATGCATGATAGTAGACAAATATTTATCCAATAGATTGGCTCAAAATAGTATAAGTACATAATTTTTAATAATTTTATTTTGCTTTTAATTACAAAAGTAAACTGTGATCTTTTATTGTCTATACAAAATTTTTAACGTGTTTGTCGGCAAAGTTGGAAACATATATTTCAATGAATGTAAATGCCCTAATTCTTATTTATCGTCCATATTGAAGTATTTTCACGATTATAAATATTCATAAATACACACGGATACTACAATACCTGATCTACAGGATATACACACTAAAAATCGACCGATTTATACGCTGGAATGGATTCAAAACTAAATCCGGCATCCTCCATACCCGTATCCAAAGATCTTGCACAATTTTTTGCAAGATATCCTCTACAGTTTACAGCATTATCTACTATAGGATCCTGCAGGAATGATTGCCAAATTCTTGCAGGATATCCTACAAGATGTCCTGCAAAATCCTGCAGGAAATTCTACAGGGTCCTGCAGGAAGTCTTGCAGAAAATCCTGCAGGATTTGTTTCCAGAATTTTGTTACTGCTGTTTTAACATTTAAACTTATATTCTTATGGCAAATTAACCTTAGGCCTAATCTATCAAAGCTTTGACGTTGTAACTTATTAATAGTAAAAAAAAAAGATGATTGCAAGGAAAATCGTTTAGTCTATAAAACAAAAGATAAAGAGGATCAAGTGCTGGAATTTGTTGTCATTCCTGGAATGAATACTCTATGCCCAATTTTCTCACCTATGATGATTTCAGCGTCAATGTTATATTTGAATTATTAAGTTATTAAGTCTTGTTTTGTTACATAATCCTCCTTTAATACACAGATTTCTAATCAACATCACTATGGCATTTATTGCTAAATTTAATTGGTGAAGAGAAAAACCTTTCCTTATTGGATTTAAATATGCCATCGGAAAATTTATGTATATATTACGATCACTTTTGTCAACTTTCTTGTAAGTCGCATAATCTACAATAAGTCACAGCTTTTCCGGTCATTGCACATAAAATGTTATTATTTAAAGAATTCGTTAATTCATTGTAGCATGTTAAGATAACGTTATTTAATCAAGAATGATTGACTTTGCTGAAAATTTTTGAACAAACATCTTTATTATCCCATTTTTTTGGAATTTTAAAAGATATAATTTCTCCGTCTCCTATAATCAATAATAAAGATAAAAACTATACATCGACTGCACCCATACTTGTTTTTAAGTTTCAAATTTTAAATGATAGCTACAGATTTGAAAATTTTACAGAATCTTCTACTGTAATAAATTTTATTTTCCTTTTAAACAAAAGGAAGAATTTGACGAAAATCACTACTTACAATTATTATTTTACCATCAAATAAAATATTAGTATTATTAGATAAATCATGTAAATTATCAACAATTTCTAACACATTCTTAGGTATCATTGAAGCTTCATCCCATATAATAAAATCGGCTTCACTTAATTTTTGTGAACGATCGCTACACTGATGGAGTGCCTTATGTTCTCGACCACGAAAAAAAAGTGATCGAGGTTTCACCAGGGCTTTAATATGTGATTTTGCCTTAATCAAGCCTAACGTTTTACTTGTCTGTATGTAGGAAAGTTTCAGTTCCAATTTGAGCAAAATTGGCTTACTGGTTTTGAAAGACAAGACGTTACCTGATACTGTATGATGTTTTTATTAAAGGAGGATTTTCATGTGTCATGTAAATCCGCGCAAGTAATAAATTTATCAGGGCTAAAATGCAATTTGAAACAATCTTCTACATGTGTACTAGACTTGTGCAAATTTTTAGAGTTGCAGGACACAATCATTATTAATGCTAACTGCTTGAAAATTAGTCCCAGTGGCAGGCTCCGGATGGCCATAAAATGATTTATTGGTATTTTTCTGTCATTCGACGAATTGTTGATCAATCGTCAAGATTCATGCAGCATTTGGTTTGTCTTTTCAAGTTGCATTAACGTTCCTTTTTCCAGCTTGATCGGCCAACTCGTTCTGAGATGCAAGCACTTGGACTGACTGGCAGTAGATAAAAGTTCATCTTCAAAGGAGGATTGTCATTTGTCATGTGAATCAGAGCAAGAAGTCAATTAGTCAGGCCTTAAATGCGACTTAAAAGAATCTTCTACATGTGTACTACACTTGTACAAATTTTCAGAGTTGCAGGACACATTTATTGTGAATGCCAACTGCTTGAAAATAAGCATACAATAGACTACTGCTAAAATTCTAAATTACTTGATAAATTGGTAATTAGTTGACAGTTTATGCAAGCAAATCTATTCGGTTGTTTAGTCTTAGGTGCTTGGTCTTTACTTAAGTTGGATTCCGTGTTTTGCTGAATTTTACGGGTCTTTTAATATGTGTTCAATCAGCGTTATAACAGACGTTAACGTGTGTTATTTTCTGCCTCAGAAAAGCTAACTTAGTTATTCTTGACGTAGTGGAAGAACATTGTATGAAGACAATTTTTTTCTTTTTTTAAATATAGAGATCAGCTGTCATAAAATGTGATCATTTTTATATGTTGTTAGAAGCATTTGCTATTCTGCCAACATTGTCTATTTACATTATAATTTAAAGTTTAATACACCTTAACCGTGATTATAATACACATAATTACATTGATCATGATATTTTGTATTGAAAAGTCATTGTATGCGATTAGGAGATCTTAGCTTATAACTGTTATGATATAATTTGCTAGATTTTAGCACTATTTTGGTTTGCAAAAGGGAGTTTTTTTTTGCACCATCTGCATGTATCAAAAGGTCTGCCCTATTCCTGTAAGAATTGTTATCGTAGCATGTGATTTATATCGAAATCAAATAAAATATTCCGTTTATACTCTTAATTAGTGAATACATGATATATCTGTATACATTATAAGCGTGCAAGTATATTTGGTTATTTCGTTGTCGGTACTTAAGATGTATCATATTTTTATTTTCAATGCCCCAAGTCATAAAAACAATAAATTTTTTTGACTTTAAATATTTGTTTTTCTGTCGAATATTAGGTTAAAGTATCTTGAGTTTTTTGGTTGAAGGAGCTAGACATTCATATCTTGCTTAGAGATTCATATATATGCTTTTCTTTGAAATTATTTTAAATCAGTGGATTATTAATTTTTTATTGAACATTGTTGTCAGGAATTTTATTTAGTAATGTGGTTTATTGTGAGTAGGTTTTTATTTATCTAAATTTAGTGTAAAACTTAAGTGTACAGATTTCGGGTATGTATCTGTTTCATCAGCTGTATCACTGACGGTCACTTTATTTCCTGTCTTAGTACAGCAATGTTGGTTATTTTTGACGTTGTAGAACACTGTATTAAAACACGGGGTTTTTTTGACAAATTTGGAGCTTTATCGCCTTAAAATATGATTTTTTTATTCCCTTGTCCAAAGGCTGTGCTATCCAGCAAATCTTGTCTATTTACATCATGATTAAAAGTATATTACTCCTGTATAGTAAGTATAATACACGAAAATGTATTGCCAATCATGTTTTGTAGTAAGAAAAAAATTTTTTTGCTTGGGATATCTTTGGTTATCGGATATAGTTTGCTAGACTAGATCACAATTATGGTTTGCACACAATTAATGTACTATTTATCTCAAAACATATTGATAGGAGAATGAATTTATATATTAATATATGCATAAACTTATAATTAAGTTGTGTGTGTGCGTGTATTGTATAATCGTTTATAATACTATGGGGGGGAGCTGAGGAGGAGACGAGGGGGAGGTGATGGGGAAGGTGTGAGGAGCCAAGGAGGAGCTAAGTAGGAAAAGATGGTGGGGGGGCGGCGGGGGGGGTGGGGGGGGGGGTGGGGGGGGGGGGGGGGGGGGGGGGGGGGGGGGGGGGGGGGGGGGAGGCTGTGACATAATATTTTTAATAGAACTATGAATTATTACTTTGTATGAAAACCTCGTACTGTTATATTTAGTATGTCATTTGGTAAGGTGCTTTTAGGAAAGTCTTTCAATACATTTTTCATTTTTTTCTATTTGGGATAGCATATAACGGTTATAAATATATCTGGTCTACCACATTTTCTTATGATTTCCATTGCATCTTGATAATTTTGTCGCATCTATCGTGATCCGCCCATATACGTTAAAGGTGAAATAGAAACGTTTCCAATTCTATGGTTTTTTTAAAAATTTTGTGTGATATTTAATGAGCTATTGATAGTATGATCTAATAAACATTGATAACATTCGATACATAAATTCATTCGATTATTTACTAAAAAGTTTATCCATTTACTTTCAATCAAAATATAAGCATGTAAAAAAAATTGTTGTTCAAATCTTTCTGATTTTAATAAAGGATGTTTAAATAAATATGGGATGATTTGTAAAAAGAATTTTATCAAAATATATATAGAATAAAGAATAGTAATAAACACATTTTTGTTGATAATTTAACATTTGTGCCGATTAAATATATTTGTCATGTAAATGTTAAGTACTGTGTATTAATACAAAGTATAAATACATACATAATTATATTCATAAAGGAAACGATAGAGCATTTAGTAAAATACGAAATGAATCAAACGCTAAAAATGTAGTTTACGATGAAATTAAACAGTATATTGATGCACGTTATTTAGGTCCAATGGAAGCAGCATGGCGCTCACACGAATATCCTACTTGCCGGACGGTCCATCTTCCCTCCTTTAATCCTATTATTATATATTTAATAAATATTGTAATTAATTTATTATATTATCTATTTGGATATATGTACTGATACAAAAAATAATGCTTTATATTCTTGGCTCTAAATTTACACACTTTATAAATACATATTTTCCTATATTATATAGTTGTAAGAAAAAATTCAGCCCTTTACGCTACCCAGTATTGTCCTACTTATTTTAATACTATTCTCTTTGTATAGCAGTACCCCATAGGTAGTGTAGAAATGTGTTATGATTTATTATTAAACTTAAATATATTATTGAACTGATAATAAAATTGTGGATTGACGAGTAAATAAAGTAAAAAGTGAATCCTTACGAAGCCGGATCCGAATACTTGTATTGTTCAGATTTTAAAATTTCAAGTAGCATTAAAAAATCTGAACTGCACAAGTCTTTGTTATTGTTAGAGAATACGTGGCTTTTATTGTATCTAAATTTATATACTTTCTAAACATATATTTTATAACAGACATCCTAAAATATAACGATCATGCCTTATATGCAAGGGCATAGTCTTTTGCATACATCAAACAACTAGTTTTTTATCCGATTCTAATTCTCAGATAACATTTTCAATAATATTTATATCTAAAGGTAATCTAAATGTTCTATGGCTTGTCAGTCCTTTTAGAAGTAACATAGATGCTATGCCTGTTCATGCCATGAATACAATTTTTTTTGATTGATAAAAGAAAATAATAAATCAATCTTTTGTACATAAATGTTTTACCATACCTCCCCGGACCGTCAGCAAAAACAATTTTATTTTAAGAATCTACGTTTTATTGAAACATATATCTTTGATCTTAATTTAGTTGATGGAAAAATGTTTTAAATAATTTTCTGTTGAATGCGATTTTATTGTAATTGTCAATAATTGCTGCCAATACTGTTTTAGTTTTAGGTAAGCCAAAGTCTTTACATGATTAATGATCATAATTACAAATTTCGTTTAGGTTTAAAAGAGCATTATCATAACTATTTTCAGAATAATCTTCGATAAAATATTTTTTAAATTCATACCAAATCATATTCCCTTGAACATTTTCTGACATTAAGAACCGTGCAAAAAATTTTTGTAGCTAAAATAGTAACATGTCTATGCAAGTTTGTTCAAAAAATTTTTCAATATGAGAATTATGGTCTAATAGCCTCATGTTAATAGCAGTTTCTTTAAAAGTATCATAACGTATTCCATTATATGTTTTTAAATCATCAAATGATATTTTTTCCTTGACTTTTTTCAATACAAGCTTTGAATGGAATCTTTTTTGATCTTTTACAGAAACAACATTTAATCTACCAATTGCATCATTTTATTATACATTTTCATATTATACCTAATTTTTAGATTGCTTATTATATATGTAATATTCTGGATTGTCAACATATTTTATAGATTTAGCAAAATCATCTTGTTGATTCAATTCAAACCAAGCTGTGAACGGCGTTCTCGATTCAAATATAGCTTTATCAATTATGTTTTGATCGAAAATTATACTTTGTTTATTTTCCATATGTACAGGTAAATGAAATACTGTATGAATTTGACAGCAAAAAGGGTATACTTGAATTTGCCATGCTTCTTTTAGTAGACTTAAATAACAAGCATCTAAGGATTGCGAAATTTATCATGCATATCACTATCAATATTTTCTAATATCAGATTACAAAATGCTCTATTACTTTCCTTGCGAATGTAATAAAAAATTTATTTAATGCTGTGGATCGGTGCACAAAATTCAACATTCATGTGACAATTATATTTCATCAAAAAAAAATTATTATAATGTAAAACCATAGAATCATCGATGGGAATCCTAACATTACTGTTTTGATTCTATAAATATAATTTTCATTGACATTGTTAATTTTTTCGTATTCTGGATATCCATTTTTTGTGAATTTTATTCGCAATGAGAATTTTTTTGGAAAATTGTTTTGACAAAAATTTTTATTTTTATCAAAACAAGGTGTTTTATATGAATGAGGCCCATGAAGCATATGTTTGATAACTAATCTTTGCAATTTCTTTTTTTGTATAGAATTTCAGCTGATATGTATTTATTAATATGTTTTGGTAACAATAGCTCACTGCTTTGATGTAATGTTACAAAGAGATGTGCATGAGGCAAGCCATGTTTTTGAAATCCTATTGTCTTAATGTATGCGATAACTTTGTAAGAAATATCTTTATTTAAAATGTAATCTAAAATCAATTTTTATTTTGTCTAAGAAAATCTAACTGTAATGTTCGGAATGTCATTAGGAGTTGTATTTTTTGGAAAATTTTTAATACCTCCTTCAACTCTGCATTTTGGAGTACAAGTTATAGTTATAAGCAAATCATGTTTTCCAAATATTCTTATTATTAACACAGCATCTTGATAATGTTACTGATAATTTCAGATATCTTTTCAAGTGTTCCACTCTTGAGTAACCTTTACTACCATTTTGATTTTTTTTCAACTTTTTTTTCATCGCATCTTATATGCCTTTGTAAGTGATAATTTCTTTTGAAAGAACTGTAACACTTGAAACGCCTTTGTTCTCTATCTTTTTTTAATTCTAAATGTGACATAAATAATTTATTTTTATTGCAATAATTTCACATTAATCACATTAGAAAAATTTTTTAAAGAATTTTTTCATGTTTGGATATTAATTCCTAAATTTATTAATTTTGTTTACGCGTTCGAGATTGATAAAGTCTAGTTTTCATAATGATGTTTCTGAATTTAATTATTCGTCAATGCATTTTGAGAAATATACAAATTGAGAATGTTTTACTTCAATTACAATTATAAGATAATGGATTTCGTTTGAGTTCTTTTGTTTTTAAATCTTGGAAGTGAAATTAATCAGAACAATAAATTTTTGCTGTACTAAATCCAGTTGTAGTATTATGTAACTCCGTTAAAAAAAAGTTTGTCGTAGCCTTTTTGTATCTGTAAAAATAGAATCTACGTACAATTACGATTTAATAAATTTTTATAAGAATACATCTTTTGCTTATTCAAAAATGTTCCTCTAAACTACGATTTAATTTAAAATCGGTTTTTATATACTATTTGTTGAAAATTTTGTTTTGATTTTTACATTTTGACAATGCGACACACAATCGTCTACAGGAAGATAACGGTTTTCTAAAATACAATACTTATGCATAAGAAATTGAGCCCTTGGATTTAATAATGGTCACAGAGAAAGCTATCGTAAATGAAAATTGTTACCTGTATGCAGTAAAGGGCAGTACTCAGTGTTATTCGGAGAATAAACACTTTATTTTTTTTGTTTTCTCTTGTTATTATTTAAATTTCAATGTTGTATTCAAATAATTTTGTAATTTTTATTTACCTGCTGGAAGCTCACCACTAGGAACACGGCACCTTTCATATTAGATTGTCAACCAATGAGAGCAGAGAGCACGGTGTTTAATTGTAGCATGTGGCAAATATGAATAAAAATTTCAAGTGGTTAGTAAATAGTGTTGGAAAGCACTAATAATTATTTAGCATAGTGCGACTTACTAACTATTTTTATTTTTAATTATGCAGGAGAAGCAAATATCTAATAAATAAAATTTTAGAAAAAAAATGTTAGTCAAGACCAAATTTGCATTATTGTCATAATGTGACTCAACCAAGCTATTCATAATGATGCGACACAGATCAAATCGTCCTTAAATACTTTTAGAATACAAATTTGGCGGAAAAGGGGATGTAAGGGGAGGGAAAAAATGGTAAAATGTCCTCCTATCTCATTTGAGAGGAAGGATACTGTGAATAAGAAAAGAAATTTATTTGGTGATATATTAACGAAAAATTGTGTAATATACCCTAATGCAAAGTCAAATAGTACTATGTACACAAAGGCAAAGCTAAAGAATATTGACAAAGAAACATATTAAGTTCATCTTTAGTATTATTTGTGTTTATGTACACTATCGCTCGCATTATAATAAAAAAAAAAATTTCATAGAATAACGAGAGTCTAATAGCATACCAAATATATAGAAAAAAAAGAAAACTTTGTTCCGACCTTCTTTTCAAGAATAGATAACATCGAACCGAACAACCAACTATAGTTAATACTGCAAAAACAAGAAAATGATAGAAATTAAAACTCATCGTGAAAGCTCCCAAATGTTATCAAAGGAAATTAGGGCAGCTCCAAAAACGTGCCTATATTGCTGGTTGAGTTAAAATTGTACGCAGTATATTACATGATAAAAAAATACAAAGTGACTTTTAAAGCAGCTATTGTATTAGCCAATGACAGGCCTGTCATGTTTTCTTTAATATAAAATCAATTGTTATGTGTAGAGAGTTCCATATTTGAGTTTTTTTATTGGTAATTAATGGGTTTAGCTCATTGGTTCTATATTCAACATGGCAAAAAACATGGAAAGCAGATGATTGAATGATGTCTACAAAGTAGCTCACTTTGTTTTATATAGCATCGTGTAGAAACCATGATAATATGTGTGGATAGCTATTTATAAGAACAAAAGTCGCCATGTTCTTAGTTGTACGAAGTTCTTAGTTTTAATGAGTGATCCGTCTTAGCCCTTGCGGTTGCTGATTTGTCGATAATAAGTTTGTTTCAAAATGGTCTGGTTTATAAAAGACAGTCATGTTTACTAAAAGATTAACAATCTTGCATATCATTAGAGTTAGACAGAGTATGTCATGAGGGGCGTCTGCACGGAGAGCAATGGTTTTGTGAAAAAGTGTTTGTCTAAATAATATGTTAAAAATAAATCTATCATGATCGGGTGTTCTATAATAAGCTGCAAAAATTACTCTTTAAAAGAAAAGATATTATGTATAGACTTAATTAATTATTTATGTGCATCTGTTTTTAGCACATCAAAAACGTTATTATAATTGATCGGACTATTAAACGTGTTTACGTTCAATAGAAGGACTTTAAATGCATTCGATTCATAATGATTACAATACCTTACAATAACTTCTTTTAAAAAAATGAGATTTGTCTGAAGTTCAATTTTACTGCTTGTATCTTTAATACATTATTTTATTAAATAAAGTTTAATTATTTATAAGGAACGAAACCATTTAATAAGTTTACTTGGAAAAAAAATATATAACTTTTTTATTACCTATTCGAAGTCTGTGATAAAATTTTTGTATTTTACTTACAAATGTTTGACATTTATCGTGTAGAAAAGTTGTGTTCACAATTTCGAAGTATGTTAATTATCGCTGGCAAAATTATTAAAACAGTATGGAGTCGCTTTGGCTGATTAGTAATCATAAGATTACTAGAAAATGTTGAATCTTGCAATAAATTACCGGAAATAACCTACAAATCTAAATATCTAGGTGATTTAAAAAAAATGCAATACAGACGAAATTAAATTAAGTCACGAGTCTGAATATATTGTTTGTAGTATGTTCGTTACAGATTTTACAGTTTTCATAAGAGTACTTAAAGTAATTGGTATTTTTTTGTAAAACAAGAGTGAGTGAGTTGACCCAAAAAAATTTTTTTTCACGCATTATATGTAAATGTACTCAGTACTATACACTGAGCTAAATTTTACTATCTGTTATGTGAAATTACAATATAAAAAAATATTACAATATCACCAACGATATTGGGGTCGGGCACCCCTTGTCCCTACCTTAGTCCAACCTCATTTTTTTTCTACCCCTTCTCAGCTCCACCTCAAAATATGAAAAAATTCTCTGTACTAGTACGTTAATTTAATACGTCGATATGTCCTAACCCCCCCCCCCTTAGCCCCTCTCAGCCCCCTAACTACCTGAAAATAGCCGAACATGAAAGAAATCGCTAAACCTAACAACCCCTGCAACTCTCTAAAATTGTCAAACTGCTAAAAACGACCGACTGCAGCCGAATAAAGCTTTAACTGTTGCTAATTCCCATAAATTACACGATAAAGTCAATAACTTAATAACCCTCGCAACCCTCGAACATTATCGAACATTATCGAAAAATACTAATTGCAGCCGATTCCGCTTTAACACAGCCCCTTCAGAATTTATGTTCGGTCCACACGACTTATTTGGAAAATAGACAGATGCACCACATGAATTGCATTTAGAACATTTATCTTAGATCCTAATTATACTTCTAACATTCAAAACTCTGATATTAAGTAATATAATAATCAGGTCTATATTTACAGTGGGGTTTTACTGCGCTCTTTTTTCCTAAAGTTTTAAATGTATTGAAGATTACCTAACCACATTTGGCAATCTAGAAAATTATAAATTTATCTTACCGCGCTCTCAATATTCGTCAAACTACCCTTTAAGTAAATTAATGTTAAAGAAAAAACTTTCAATGACTACTAGACAGATTATAAGGTATGTTTGATACATGTTTTAACTTTATCTTTAATTTGTATCGATAACCATGCCTCCCACGCCCTGCCACAGTCTGCAACGGATACTTTACAATCGCAAAAAAAGGAAATAGTTCTGGTTATTCCTGTAATTACAAATAGTTCCCCCCCCCCCCCCCATGAAAAGAGGGGTAGGAAAAATAATAAAGCTATAAGGTAGAATACCTTCATTGGACCTTTTACCCTTTTAAAATTTCCTATCGTCCTTAGCACTATTTGCTCTTTGATTTTCTTGATTTGCCGACCTCAGTCCCCATTTAACCCCGTCCAACCCAAATGAGCGACCGACTCAGTACCCACAAACATTCGGTTCTTTTCTCTGTAAAATTGTCCCAATATTATTTTCTTCATTTCTGTATTATCTTAATTATGTAGAGTTTTTATACCCTTTCATCTAAAACCTTTCATTAGACAGTGATTTACATTAATCAAAATATATATTTTGTATCATTTCTATTTATATTTTCCAAAAAAAACCATCAGGCATATATTGTACAGACGAGCTAAACTTTTTTGATGTTGTTATTACTTACGTCATTTTTAAAATTTCTACAAATAGTACCCAGACGTAAACGACATTATACACATTTGTGTAATATATCAAATTTGATATTATGATACAATAATAACAACTAGGGAAGTCATAACAAATAAGGCTGTTAAGAAATGTGAAACAATAAATCTATGCCGTATCTAAAAAATTACCAAAATATTGAAATATTTACTGTAAAGTTATAAATAATAATTGTTTTGTACAAAAAAGTTTTCTCTTGAATACCAGGACAATCTATAAAATAAAATTTAAGATATCTATCACACATAATTTCAATAATGTATTCTTAATCATTATTTAACTAAAAATGAAATAGTTCTAGCATTTTTTTACGAAAAGCAATTTTATTAAAAATCTCTTTTTTTTTTTTTTTTTAAATTACCATAGGTGCAGGAAAATTTAAGGATTAACAAGACTTATTTCCTTGTGTAAAAATTTGATTTATGTGTAAAAGAGCTAGATCTTCTGTATCAAAAATGAGAAGTTCTGTCAAATGGGTTTTATATTTATTCCAAATTTTGTCAGAAGACATATTTTTTGGGAGTATAAAGCATGCGAAGAATTGGCTTGATTGATAAAGCAACATGACAGTAGTCTATTTTAAAAAATATCATCAATTTCAGTATAATATTACATCAGTTCCATAGATATAGCAGTATCTTGAAATAATTAATCACAAACCCCATTATATGTTCTCAAATCATTATATGATGTCACTGCCTTTATCTCTTTTCATATAAGTTTTAAAAAAAGCGTTAAATATCTTTCAGAGAAATAATTTCTAATATTCTGATAGCATTGTTTTTCATTCTATTTTTCTTCTTCTCCCATATTTTAATTTTTTGTGAAACATATGGTTTTCTGGAATATTTACGTATTTTATTGTTTTAGCAAAATTATTTATTTTATTCAATTCCATCAAACCTGCAATATATGTTTTCTGATTTTTCAAAGAACTTTTGATTATGTTTTCTTCCAAAATCATTTTAGTTTGTATGATGAAGATAATTTGTATGATGATATTCATATTTTGAAGCGAATATGAGAACTCTAAAAATAATAGTTACATTTTACATGAGGTATTTATTTATTTAGAAAAATCAACGGGCGAATACCCTATCAAATATATTCTATGTTAAATGTTTTTGCATGATTACAGTCCACTAACAGCTGCAACGAGGTATCGCCTACCTCCCGCGCCGCCCTACACACTGCAGCAACAACCTTTCAAACTGGTATATGTTTTGCACACTTTGCATATCACTCAGGAGTGAGTTCCAGACTCCTCTAGGTCGAGGCGATACAAAATCATTAATGTGATTTCGCAAGGTAATTGTTTCAAAAGATTGTCTTTGGTTTCTGATTATATAATTTTACTCCCTAGCAACGAACAATGACATTGCAGTAAAACTTTTTAGATTGTCCGAAAAAATTGCATACTCTAGGCAGCAATCATTGAACTGATGCAGCTGGTCATTGTCGGTCAACTACGTAAGCGACTGTATATCGGAGCAATCATATTTCAAAGGCGACATTGGCATGCTAAGTCTGCATGATAATAATCTAAGAAACATATGCTGTATTGTGCTATAACTTTTCAATCTGATGTATCACCTGTTGAAATCATGATCACCAGATCTAAGTACAATAGAGTAATGTTGGTCGGATAGGAGTTTTATATAGATGAACTAAAATATTTATATTAGAAAAATCCTTAAAACTCCTCATTACGAATCTAAAGGCTTTGTAGGCCGCCGACAAGTCATAATCAACTTGTTTATCGGAATAAAAAGAGCTCTTTCGAGCTGGTCAGTACCCCTGGACCCTGGTGACGCATCCTTACTCTTTTTTATATCTATTGTATGTAAAGCAGGAGTACCTTTTACTAGCATCACTGTTTTCTTTTTGTCAGTACTTAAATCATTGCACTGACGCATAGCTGGTAAACGAAGCCGAACACCAAGAATAGTATTAACATCAGTTCTTGAACTTATAATAATCAGAATAAGTCTTGTTTTGTTAACAACAAGCTTCTAAATCCTATTATTATTATATACAAACAACGTTGTTATAAATTTGTAGGACTACAAAATTTTTTCTCGCCCCAGCAACCTCCTCTACCCTGTCTTTAGCCAACTCTTTAGAGACCCCAAACAGAATCACATTAAGCATTTTTATGTCTATCTTGGTACTCTTTTAATATATCTTGCACAGAAGAGAATTCAAGTCTGGACTGAGTAGGATTTGACTTGGAACCAGTAGCTGAGACACAGTTTTTTTAGCTGGATGACTTCATGGGTCGATTCTTGTAAGCCCTGATTATTATTGTCTATCTTTATTTCCACAGTGGTAGTTTGCTCCATATCAACTATCAATTTATTTGCATCATTCCTAATATCCTTTACCATAGCCTGCAACCCACCAATAGACCTTACACCTTCACTGACCCTATTTATAGACACCTTCAGAGATTTTCCAGACTCCAGCAGACTCAGATTTTTCCCTTTGTTGACGATGCATACTTGACAATTATATACCATCATGGGCTTTTTTATCTTGAGCTCCAGCACTCTTATTTTGGAGGCTAAAGTACCAGCACATTCAGCATATACATCAAAAAGTCTGTTAAGTGCACTGCACACAACTATCAGAGCACCAGAAACAAAGCCCTCACTACAACGCTCACAAACAACATGCTCGATCTAGTGTGTAGCGCTTAGCTAAGAGTACTGTAGGTATAATAGAAATGGAAGAAAATTTAGAAAAAAAAATTAATACATGATACATAACATTTATATACAGAATATAAATATGAGAAATTGGGGCACAGAGCGAGCAGGGGGCGCAGTCTCACTAGTATATATATAAAAATGACGTATGTATTGGTAAAATATAATTTACCCTTTAAAAATAAAATAAATTACTACCGTCGATGTGCCGACACACAAAAAAGACTGAGCCTGTTTGCGATTCCCATACTGCAAGACAAAAGTTTGTACTGCAAGCAATAATAAGTACGTAGCGAATAAAGTATACTCGCGATCTTAAGACGATTCCAGTCAGGCCCAAAACGGTACCCATCATATTATTATATTGAAAGACTTTTAACAGCAAATATAGGGGGGCTCGGGAAATTTTAACTTAGTCACGGAAAATACGGAAAAAAAAATTGATGGTTTTTGTCGAATTGCCCGTATGCGTACCCACACAGCATGCAAGTTTAGTCAAAAGCCTTGAGTCTCTGCTACGTAAGATGTCTCAGTTTAGAAACTCCTTCGGTGTAATCATTTATATCTTCTACCAAAAAAACAGCGAAAGGGTTTATTGCTTCAAAAAGGGATTGATTGTTTGATCTCGTTTTGAAGTACCCAATAAATACCTGCTCAAAATAATTTTATGTGCATATTAATTTAAACTAATTTAGTTTCAAAAGATACATATAAATATGCGTACGATGAAGGATTAATTGAGCACGGGACCTACAACATAATCTCTTTTATCGAAATGGTTGCAAAAGATTAGCCGACAGGTCACAGCATGCACATCTCAGGTGCGAAAGTGATCTGTTTCCGCACACATTCTTCACGAAGTCCTGTAATGTATTTTTGTTCTAACATTTCGTAGTAGTTTAGTTAAGGCACTAAGAGTAACTTGGCAACGTATAAAAGACAGATTTGTTAGGATTTATTTCAGAAAAACACGTCATCTTATTGTCAAACCTGCCCAAGAAAGATTTTACAAGCAGTAGATTTTCTTGGAAGATTCTATACGTGACAAAGAAACGTCAGTGTTCAAAACTATGAATTGTTTGGAAAAGAGATATAATGTTAATCTCTTGACGGGCCCCTGTGACATTGATCCTAAATCCGTGTCAAATATTTATAAAAAAAAATAAATTTCCGTGATATCTAGTGGTGATGATGAATGCAATTTGCCTGATATTAGTCAAATTTATACACGAGGAGAAGACCCAATGTACTTCTTATCAAAAACAGAAAAAAAAAAGGTACTCGATAAATTTAAAGACGTTAGTGTGCGTCACATTAGAGATGAGCCAAGAAAAGTCAGTGTCATGGCTATGTCTTAGGATAATATAAAATTTTACATCGAAATCGAACCGCGTTTAAAAAAAACTGGTCCCCGACACTTGATCTTATTATAATAATTAGGACGAATATTTAGTTTCTAATATCAAGCTGGAAAACTAGATACTAAGTCTTGGATTACAAAGGGTAAGCCGATCTTTGCTTCTGAAAATTTGTAAACTACCTCTCAACGAAGAAAAACATTGTTTGGACGAGCGAATTCGTCTGGACAATATATAACAATCTTTAAACAAGTTTCTCAGCAGAATTTGTTGCAAGCAATACAAGTAATTAGTCCTTTATAGGTTCTCCTAACTTCCATTTTTTTCCTAATTCATTTCTGGATTCCTAATATTTTGGTGTGTCGAAAAATCGACTTTGAAAGATCATCATAGAATCGTAATGATATTAATAAAAAAAAAATAATAATTGTAATAATTTACTTCCCTTTCTTATACTTTCTAATGCCTGATATCTAGCTGTTATTATTTCAAATAAGTATATTTACTGTCTTTCATGGGAAATCGTTTGACTGGTTTCAGAACTAAGCAATTTATAATACTTAATACTATCCGAATGATCATGTACGTACAGGGATAGTATTAGAGGTCAATTTTTTTTATTTATTTGGAAACTGTCATCAAGTATTTATTATGATACTTTCATGATTAAAATAAATTATATTCTTAGGTGTGACTCTTGTTTATACAAATTATATCTACATCCAGATGATAATAACGTAATAGCTTAAGTATGTTTTTGGTCACACTTTATTCTATTGCTAATGTACAGAACGTTGTGGTCAAACAAGATGATCACACAGTTGTTTAGGAATTCTTTATGCCCATATTTTTATGACAATGATTGTTTTGTACATAAGGTTTAACCTTGTCATGTGGCCTATTGGCCTCATGCACAATTCTGAAACAGCATGGGCACCATACAGTGGGACGAAATGGGAAATTTCGTATCAAAATTAGATAGCCCCCGATTGCTTCGGCCAATTTTAATGATTTTTTTTATTTTAAAGAGTTTAAATGGTATATTAAAGGAAAATTGGTCCGTAGTTATGGTACGCTTATTGGGGGGTGGGGCGGCGTACAATATCCCTGAAGTTCCCTAAAATCCAAATTCGGCTGTATTTCTTACAGAAATCATAAAATTTCTTTCCAAGCACAAAATCAAAATATCCCTTATGACTTTAAGCTAAAACTTAAATAGTTAGTTGATTTTCAAATGTTTAATATAGTGGCAGCAAAATAGTGGCCATGACACCAGAAATAAGGCATGATTTCAATAATTTAGGCATAAAATGATGTCTTATACTTTATATTCTCGTTCAAATGGATCTTAAATAATGGTCACTGTAACCTAAAAATTCTAAGACGCATTCTGCCATTTTGTATTTAAAATGGGGGCTGAAACCCAGTAGTGGATCCAATGCTTCTCACAAAGCCCCCTAATATGGGTATCAAGTAAGAGAGTTCGATAAGAGAAGTGCAGTAAAATATGTTACGCCATTTTAAAATTCAGAATTGTGGCTAAAACAAAATAGTGGATCATCTACTTCTCTTTAAGCCCCGCAATATGGGTGTAAGATGACAGAGCTCGATGAATAGAGGCAAGCACAATGTGTTACGCCATCGACAAATTTAGAATTAGGGCTAGAACAAAACGGCAGATATTCAATTTCTCTCAGAGCTTTCAAATATGATAATTAAATAAAAGGGTTCAATGATTAAAGGGCAGAAAAATATTTTACGCCATCTTAACATTTGAAATTGCAGCTAAAACAAAATTGCGGATCATCTACTTCTCTCAAAGCTCCTTGATATGAGTATTAAATAAAAAGGTTCGATAAGTAGGGTCTAGTTAAATATACTATAATTTTCTTGAACCAAAATGGCAGCTAGAGAAAAATATAGGATTATCTTCTCTTTAAACCTTACAGTATGAGTACAAAAGCATAGCGTTCAATTGCAATGCAGGTTTTTGAAAAACATTATTCTATACTATAGAGTATGAATGAAAGAATATAAATATTACATTACAATGATTTTTTATGTAAATTATGCGACATTAGTTTTTATTTAATAATGTTTATCTACAAGATGTGCGTGCTATAAAAGAAATTCGCAAGTATGTTTATACATCAATTTTGCTCCTAACTTTAGTTAAGTATACTTAAAAAGTTATATGTAAAAATTTAGTAATTTATACGATAAATAAGTTATTTATTGGGCCTTACAAAACATAAATACCTATATAATAAGATGTTTCACGTCTAACGTAATATTTGCATAGCCAAAATCCAGCAGAATCGAAAAAATCCTGCCTGATCTTAAATGGTTTGTAGTCTTTTAAAAGAAATTGGGACATTTGTAAAAAATTAGAATAACAGAATACTTTTGAAAAATTAACAAATTTTTGCTTCTAAGAAAAAATATGTAATGCTTTAGATCAAGGTGAAAATAATGGTTTATCTGCTGAAAAAGATATACAGTATTGAATTACAACTTTATCGTGTCCATACAAAACTGATATTTCACTTCAATGATTGTAGCTATTTAACTAGAATATAATAAATCATAGTGTATTATTGTAATACACATAGAGATTTCCATGATAACGATGATGATTATAAAAATTACATTCTTCTTAATTTTTACAAAACAAAAGAATATACGAATATTATAATAACACAAATAACTTATAGTGAGGAAAAAATGTGTTTTAAAATTCAAAAATTGGATACAACATGAGGTTGTCAGTCATCATTTTAACGGTCTTTTTTTTTAATTTATAATCGTACATTTATGCAATGGTATAATCTAATGGATTAGACTTTAAAAAAATCTTAGTAATAAAAATATATGAAGTCCATGTTATCTTGTAGATTTTTTTAAATCTTCTAATTATTGGAAAAACGTACAGTATATCCATAGCATATAAGATATGTTAAAGCCTTATGTGAAATCCGTTTTTGAGTTTATTTGTATGCTTTTCGTAATAAGTGAAAAGAAATGTCTCATGTACTTTAAGGCTACTAAGGCATTACATTCATAATTACAGCACGTCAATTATCGTAATGTAATGACCATATTTTTTTATGCATACTATAATGTCTAGACTGATGTCTAACGGAAACCTGCATTTTAATCAAACGCTATGCTTTTGTACCCATATTGCGAAGTTGGAAAAGTAGATAGTTCCATATTTTTCTCTAGCTAACATTTCTAATGAAAAAATGTAAAGCATATTTAAGAATACTTCATTTATCGAACCCTTTCATTTGCCACCCATATTAAGGGGCTTTTGGAAGAAGTAGATGATCCACTATTATGTTTTAGCCGCTATTTTATATTTAAAAATGTCGTTGCATATTTGCTGCCCTCCACTCATGGAACCCTTTGATTTGATACTCATATTAGGGGGCTTTTGGAGAAATAAATGACCTACTGCTTTGTTTTAGCCGTAATTTTGAATTTAAAAATGGTGTTACATATTTTTCTGCCCTTAACTCCTCGAACCCTTTAATTCAATACCCATATAAGAGGGCTTTGACGTAAGAAGATGATATGCTATTTCGTTTTAGCCATGTTTTGAATTTTAAATTGAATAAAACGTCCTAGCATTGGGGTAAGCAGTACAGTCGTTGACGCTCCTACAGTTTTTGACCCTTTTGGTTTTGATTAAAAAGTATAAGAAATCTATGCTTGCTATTGTTTTTTAAGGGTATCATTGCACTCGTTAAGGTTTGAAGTTTCTTACCCAATGAATACGTTAGTAATTTGTAATGCTTAGAAATATGCACATTGTTCTTAATACTTGCTACCTTAGGATCTTCTATCGACACGTTCATTGACTCTTAGCAACATGGTGTGAGACCGGTTTTTGTTTAAGCATTTCTATGCGATTAAAAGCTTTCTATTAATAAAATTTGATGCATCCAAGAAATTGGTCAGTGTAGGTTTGTATGAAAAACATTTTGTTACATAAAATTCATTCCTATAGGTCAAATTATGGAAGGTCAACAAATGGTATTTAAAAACGCGGTATCAACAGTGATTGACACCCCCCCCCCCGCCGATCAATGACTGGTCAATCACTCGGAATAGGTTAGGGTACATTTAGACAGTGATTGACCATCTGTGAGTTCGTGCTTATACTGCCTGGGTAAGATGATTGTTATCATTTGTTGTGATTACATTAACAATGAATTTTTTATTTTCAGGTTATATATTTTTTAACTGTCAGTATGCCAAAAGCACCTAC
The DNA here is from genome assembly GCA_030522625.1 of Copidosoma aretas. Taxonomy (NCBI): domain Eukaryota; kingdom Metazoa; phylum Arthropoda; class Insecta; order Hymenoptera; family Encyrtidae; genus Copidosoma; species Copidosoma aretas. The sequence goes on along the minus strand of JAPYYV010002367.1, from coordinate 16,047 downwards.
TGGGACTGCATATAAAAAAACGTACTCAGAAGATAAAGTGCAAAAGGCTTTAAATGCAGTACGTGAAAGAATGTCAAAACACGAGACTGCCAGAAGGTTCAGTGTTCCCAGATCAACGATGATTTTTAGATTAGGCAGCAAATTAAAAAAAAACTACCCTAGATCCTCCTCCAGTATTGGGTTTTGATGGAAAAAGTGAGATCGTACAATGAGTAGCAATGAGCGCATATGCTGAAAAAAGTTTTCTCGAAAGAAAGAAGAGGTACAAGCTAGTGTACAACAATATATTGAGGCAAATAGCTTATAAACTCTTTTTAAAAACCATATTCCAGGTGATGGCTGGTACCAAAGTTTCTTGAAAAGAAGTCCAACGCTATCTAAAAGATTTTCGAAAGGAGTCACAATGGCTAGCTCATGCTTTTGTGAATCTGATATACTTAAATGGTTCAAAGAGATAACAGATTATTTATTGGAAGAAAATTGCGCAACTATTTTAGAAGATCCACAGCGTATATTTTATAGCGATTAAATGTAATTAAAAAAATGAAGAATATTTTGGCTGTAAGTGGAACACGTAACGTCTAGAAAATAGAAAAGGAAAATGCCAAATTAAATTTTACAGTTTATTTTACTTTTGGTGCCGATGATGTAACAACTTCACCGATGGTAGTTTATCCGTACAAAAGGTTACCTGGGGTTGTAGGGCGATCAGTTCCTGAAGACTGGGAAATCGGAGTCACTTCAACTGGTTGTATGAATTTAAAGGTGCTTATACCCAGAGACAATTTTCCATCCTTATCTACTGGCAGACGAAATCCAACTGCCTGTACTTTTATTTGTTGATGGCCGCAAGAGTCATGTTACTTTAGAAGTCAGTAAAAGATTTACAGAGTTGCAGATATTAATAATTTGATTGTACCCAAACTCAACAAGGATCTTGCATCCTGCTACTGTTAGAGTATTCAAGACTTCAAAGTAACTGTAAGGAGTCTTCATCGGAATTTAGAAGAGAAAACCCTACTTAGTACAAAAAGGTGAAGAGGTGGCAGAAAAAAAGCTGAGCAACTTCGTCACTGTAATAGAGATTACAAAAAAAAAAAAAATAAAAAAAAAAGAAAAAAAAAAAAAAAAAAAAAAACAAAGAAAATAAAAAAAAAAAAAAAAAAAAAAAAAAAAATTAAAAAAAAAGATTAGAAATAAAAAAGAAAGAAGTAATAGAACAAGAGCTCTTAGAAAAGGAGAAAATAGTTAAAAAAGAGAATGAAGCAAGAAAAATAATAAAATCACAGATAATAAAAGCCTATAATAAAAATACAATCAGAATAAAAAAAAAAAAAACAAGATCAGGAGGAAAATCAGTACATTGTTTATAAAGAAAACTCTAAGCTGCCGAAAAAGCGAATGAACAAGCCAAATATTAATAGGGTCAAGTTATAAAGAAGGCGAAAATCTCTATTTCACACTGTGATTGATTAATATATAAATTTAAAACGATTGTAATACATTTTATCATATTTAATAAAGCCTGTTACGAATAAGTAATAAGAACTAGTTTTTAAATTTATCGTTTGGTACTGTATTTTGTCTAAAGTTTTAATAATTTAGTCAACAAACTTTTGTAAGACTTACAGATTACTTGTCTAAACTCAAAATACTTGCTAATGTAACAAAATATTATTGAAATGAAATTTTTATTCTCTGCAAGTTTATATTAACCGATTCTAGTTTTACGGGTCAATAGCTATGTTCGAAGGGTCAATCACTGACTTTCTACTCATACCGTGCATTTTAAGCAGTTTTTAGACATAATTCTGCCTTATTTATATAAATTCTTGTTATTCTATCAACAGTGAACGTTTTCCTATCTGTTCACCTACAATTTTTGGTTTGTAATGATATTTACATGTTTTCCTATCACTTTAAATACAATACTAACGTTAAAGGGTCAATGACTGTACCGTTTACCGCTATTTAACTTACAGTGACCATTAATTAAACAGGCTATATTAATGAAAATGTAATGAATTTGATAATATTTACACAAAAATTATCATTATCATACATAATTTTTTGTGTCCTGGCCGCCATTTTGCGGCCGCCATCTTAAGTATTTGCAAATCTACTAAGTATTTGGGTTATATAATCTTTAACTCATAAAGGATACTTTTATTTACTGTTTGGAAGGAAATATTACGATTTCTGTAAGAAATGCAGTCGATTTTAAATTTTAGGACACTTTAGGGATATTATACTGTCCCGCCCAAAAGCGTATTATAACTGCGGACCGATTTTCTTTCATTCTACCATTAAAACTATTTAAAATAAGAATAAGATTATTTAAATCGGACCAAGTAATCGTAAGCCATCAAATTTTAACACAAAGTTTTCCATTTTGTCCTACCTCGTACCTCCAGGGGAGAAACTTAAAAACGTTTAGCCTGTAACAGATAAGCGCGACAGTATGAAATGATAGATATAAGTGAGTTTTGTTTTAGTCTAAACATCAACGTACATCTATTATTTATTATTATTGTCCTTTTCTATCATAGGCCAGACGTTCTTAAGTGACTCGGCTAGGGGCGCTGTTTCGGAATGCGCCCTAGGCCAATACCAACGAGCAGTATCATATTTTTTATAATAATTAACGAATCATGCTAGCCTACACTACTTATTATAACTTTTTACTCTTGTTTTTTTATGAACAATACATGCACTAATATTCTCAATAATTATGTTAGCTTCCAACATTTTTGTTCGGAAACTAAAATGTAGCTGCTTCTGCATATCATCAGTTGATAGGCAAACAAAAACTTCAGGCTGCTATAGCTTTGACATAAATAGTTGTAGAACTACTTCGCGATCGCCTAGAAGGTAAAGAATCAGTAAAAGTGTTTGAGAATGAACCGAAAAATTTCCAAGTAGCCTCTAGTGATACTCAGTCAGAAGTTACCGTAGCAGCAGAAGTGTTAAAAGGAACCGAGTGCATTGTGCCCGATGTTCTAGGCACTGGTGTAACTACACCGGTAGGGAATTCTATCAATTTAGATGATGTTAACAGTGCATTTGAAAACCGTATCAATACAGCAGGGGTCTTGAATTGAAAACATTTACATCTCCACAACTTTTTGAAGGATGCTTAACAGCAGTTCATAAATAAAGTCTAATCAACTCTCGAGCAGCATCAGAGCTTAAAGGTGAATATTATATTATCTGCTGAGTATGTAATTGTAAAAGATGGTGTGGAAAATGCTGAAGTAAAGTCTTTTAACACAAAATCGACAATAATTTAATCGACTACAGACTTGAGTAAGTGGTTTGGCTCAACGTTCAGCAACTAATTGAAAGAGATGTCGAAGAATTTCCAGAGCAAGAATCTGGTTGGTCTTTGAGGTCTGAACTAAATATTGTCTGAGACAGTAATGTAATTAATAATTATGACCAGTGCTTTAGATGGGCCATTCTGTCAGCGCTGTATCCAGCGCAATACTATGCACATCGCTTCTCAAATAATACTTTTCAAGATATTAAACTAAGTTTCAAACACATCGATGTCCATGTTACCGAAGACAAATCGGGAAATCTGAAAAACAGAATGATGTTTCAGTAAATTTATACTTTTTGATCAAGAGAGGTAATATCTATGATGTGTATCCTAGACATGTAACTGCACAGAAAAAGGATAAGCATCTAAATTTACTTCTCATCGAAAGTTATTATGTTGGTGAAGAATCCAAAGAAGAAAAAGATGTAAAAAATATAGAATATAAAAAACACTACGATTGGATTAAAAATCTATCCCGCCTTATAAACAAAAAGACGTATTTTCACGATCATAAGTCATTAATATGTGATCGATGTTTGCACTTCTTTCGGACAGCTGAAAAATTTGCAGCACATAAATCTGATTGCAAGAATGTTAATTACTGCAAAATATTACTTCCACTGAAAAAAAACAGCTATGATGTACTTAAGTTTAAGAACTTTACTCACAAAAATAGAGTGCCTTACGCAGTTTACGCAGATTTTTAGTGCTTATTGTAGCCTGTAGAAAGTGATCGTGACTATCAGCAACATAAAGCATTTAGTATTAGATTTTTCATAATGATGTTATGATGATAGAAAATCGCAGCATAAAAGCTACAGGCAAAGTAGAGAAGATGATAAAACACAAGCCAAGTGGTTTGTAGAAAAGTTCCAGCTGCTCGCCTTCGAATTGCAAGAGTCACATACAAATCCCAGGCCAATGTTCAGCTTAAAACTCAGAGAAAGAGTTGAGTTTGACAATGATCATCTCTGCCACATTTGCAATGAGCCTTTTAATTCGAAAGATAATAATATTCGAAACTGGTGCCATCTTACGGAAAAGTGAGTACTAAAAGTATCTTCTTATGTAATCATGTTATTCTTATTAAACGTGTAATATTTTCGGATATCGCAGCCCTGCGCACAATTCATATAACCTAAACTATCAAGACTTAAAAGTAATCCTAGCTGTTTTCCAGAACTTGGGTAGTTATGATTCACTTTTATTTATAAAGAAACTTGCTACGTGCTTTCTCGAACGAGTGCAGCTTATTCCGCAAACAAAAAAAAAATACATATCTTTCGCGAAATTTATGGAGGAAACTGTTATAAACCTTTGCATCATCGACTTTCTCAAATTCATGGCCTTGTTTCCAGATAAACTACTATCATATCTCAAGAAGTTTAAGATTTTGGAGGGAGTACTTTGTGAGTATGACAAAAAAATTCATGATCAGTTTAATTTGTTGAAAAGAAAACTAGTCCTATACGACTATATCTCTTCATTTTTGAAGCTCGAAGAGGAGAGTCTTGCCTCGAAAGATAAATATCAGAGCAGCTTGTATTATATATCTGACAAAGAGTACAAGCATGCAAAAAATGTTTGAAATGCATTTAACATTAAGGATCTTGAACAATATTCTGACTTATATCTGAAGACAGATGTTCTTCTACTAGCCGAAGTACTTAACAACTTCAGAAATAATGGTCTTAAAAAATATGAGTTGGACCCTGCTTACTATTATTCGACACTAGGCCTGACATGGAATGCTATGTTGAAGTATACAAAGGTGAATATTAAAAACAGTATTCCTCAGGTATAAATATCAATATTTTACTATTTTACAGGTTGATCTAGAATTCTTAACTGATATAGGCATGGTAAAGTTCGTATAACGCCGTAAACGTGGTAAAGTCAGTTAATTCTGTAATCGCTATGCTAAAGCCGATAATCAGTACATTAGAAGACTAAACGAGATGATAGTGGATCACCACTATATAGTGACCATGCTCAGGATAGCAAAGACGAAGTTTGGACCCAAAGTCGTCACCGAATTAGAGGAGTTCCAAATATTTTTACCGAATAAAATATCCACTGCTCATTTAGAAGACAAAAAGTTCTTTAATGTCTTATTGGGGGCAGAAAATAAGTTCGAATTGTTTGTTGCATATGATAAAATTTTCTTACGCCTAAGTTTGTAAATATAAATAAACAGTTTATTTTTATATCTTGTCTATTTACTGAATACACCTTCAATACATTTTGTAAATTACAATAAATTTTCCTATATTATACTTCATAATTAAAATTTTTTCTATGATTCCATATTGTTGATCCAACAATTATTTATGAATACGGTCGAAGCCCAACCGCTTGACGAAAACTTGATTGCCATGCCTTTGAAAAACCTTCTTGTCAACGTAAACGTCTGGATTCTTGTTTTCCTGCAGTTTCTGCTCGTAAATACCTCAGTAAATGGGCTAATGTCGATAATCCTTGAGATGGTACGTCGTCGGATTTGTTACGGCTTCTCGTGGGGTCGTATAAATCTCTGTTGACCAGTTGGGCGTGTAGCCTTCCTCAAATTCTTGTTTTGCATTGCTTGCACGTACTCGATCACCAACTTTAAATTTGGGCTTCAATTTGTGGTATCCGAGTTTGAATTTTTGTAACACTTGGACTTCATTATCTGCAATTACATCTTTTGGTTTCATACCAGTGGTTCGGTGTTTTCGATTGTTATATGATCTAAGCAATTTTTGTAAAATATGAGTCCACTTATAGTTGCCTTGCATACTGAACTCGTTTCACATTAAATTTTTTAAAGTGCGATTAAATCGCTCGCATATGGAAGCTTTTAGATTGCTTTAGGTAGAGTACAAATTGATCTTATAGTTTTGCATAAGACATTGCAAATTTAAGAGGTAGAATTCCTTACCGCGATCGGTTTGCAAGTTTATTTGGTACTCTTCCTTCTTTCAAAATAGCTTTCATGGCTTCGGCAACGTGTTCACCAGTCTTTCTTGCAATGGGTACAGCCCATGCATACTTGGAAAATACATCTATTATGGTAAGCAGGTTCCTATGATCTTTATTCTCAAGAGCATATAGTATCATTTCAAAAAGGTCGGCTTGCGAAGTCTCATCCCAACCAGGAACATCCTACTTTCTACGTGGATAATTGTGACGAGCTGGCTTGTAAAGCTCTTCCAACACTCTTTTTTTTTACGATCCATTCTCGTTAACGTCTGATGAGTGAATGTTAGATTCTTTATTCTTTTGCTTTTTTCTACGGCGCTGCATGTCATGTATAACTTATCTGATGTTATTAAGCTCTCTTTGGAAATAGGCTAGATTAACTGCATCCTAATTTTCTACAGAATCAGAAACATTGCATAGTCTCTTATCTTGGATATCACATTGTGCATCAGCTGTCACTTTATACCCAACACCAGGACGACCAGGAGGACCTCGACTAACACCTTTGGTGTTACCTAGCTTACGTCCAAACACGTCAATGCTTACTTTCATAGTGACGCTATTAGTATATTCACCAAGCCTTTCGTAACTTCTTAATGATTGACATGATTTCGTTGTTGTGGCTCAGATTTCCTGCCGATTTTTCGGCTATGCACCATCGCAGACCATCAATTAGCTAGTTAGGATCGCCCAAGTGAACAAAATCTACGTGCTAATTTTTTGAGCCACTTTATAACGGGGTAATGATGATCCTCCTTTTTTACTCGCTACAAGATCATACATAGGTGCGATGATTTTATAAAATTTATTACTATTGTGCGTTCGAATATTTCTCTTTTGGCTGAATCCCTTTCTATGAACGCTTGAAGTTTGAAAGAGGATAAAATACTTTTCCAGATCATCCTCGGTTATCTGAGATCTATTGAGATATTTCTTGACAAGAAGCTTCATTAATCCAGCTGTCATTAGATATTTAAACTTGTTCATCTTGATTTAATTATTCTCAAACTGTATTGGTAAATCACCAAGCTTGTACATTTATTCTTCTTTTCTCACCCCATACACCAAATCTAATAATTCTTTTTTATTTTTATCAAGTATTTGAAAGTGCGAGTTATCAAATGAATTTGTATTATCGCCACCAACAGTTTTATTTGGTAGTGTAACATTCGTTTCATCATCATCGTCTTCTTTTTGACTGACTGCAGTCTTAAACATCAATTCATCGTCGCTATAACTTTCTTTCTACTTTATTTGTTTGATTGGAAGCTTAGAAAAATAATTACTATATTGTTGGTCACAAAATGACTCCTTTTTTTTGTGAGATAAGTTTGCTGAGAGGCTCAGTGTATAGCTTACGAGTTTCACATAATACTTTATCCACTTTGTCTCTTCCAAACCTTAATAGTCTGTACTTCTTTCTGACGGCTTCTGTTGCCTTCACCAATTGATGAAGTACGTCTTTGTCTTGCTCCTACTTGTTTACGATTCAAACTCTCGAGGTATACTGAAAGATTACATTATATTTGCCCTATGTATTATTAGCAAAATTGTCAAAGCCCTTTCTGTAATGACCACAATTCATTTTTCCGTCTTTGTCGATTACAACAAAACCATTTTTATCATCATTTTAGCAGCTAAAGCCCAAATCTTTAAACTAAGCATAGGGCATATCTGAGTTGACATGATCACTATACACATGATTCAAATTTACTTTATTTTGACGGAATATGGCTGAAAGGTTAACGTTATCTCTGATAAGGTGTTTTGGTACTTGAGCATATGACTGACAAAGATAGAAGCAGTCTACATTTTTGTGTCTCCCCATGCAAGAGAAGGCTCTGACATTACTCCGTTTTTCACGAGATATATCATCATAAATCATGATGGAATTTGGCAGAGTATTATCAGGAGATACTACTGTTTCGTGTTCACTGAACGAAAAATATTTCACACCATTGCTAGGTTCCAACAGCTATTTCAAAAATTTAAATTTCGTCTGATTGAGAGACTTTGAATATAAATATACATATTCAAATCTCAGCTCATTTGGATGCACTATTAAAGCTAACAGACTGTTAGTTTTACCACAATTTGATGGGCCCCAGAATAGAGCTTGGATACTATTGGGGAGCATTTTACCATGTCTACTTGGGCGATTTCCTGTTATACAACAGCATCAAAGTTTCAAACTTTTAATTTGACAGATTGCTCTTTGAACTTCATGTCTACTATGTATGAAGGCTTAATCACGACTGATCCATGGACTAGATAATACAGCACTTATATACTTTCCGTTAAGTAGTGCATAGGAGTTGCTAAAACTATAACTACAACCGTCTTGTTCTCTAGTGGTCAATGGCGATCCAACCTCCAAAGGGTAATGATCATACACTTCAAAAGTGGACGTGGTATTTTGAATAGGATTATAAATACTGTACCGATAGAACCTTACATACCAGGCTATCAGTACTCTGGCCCTGGTACCAAACTTGCTCGCTAGAAGAGATCCGGGAATAAATCTATTGGACGCGGCGAGCAAGGAGCACGATAAAGCTTATTCACAAATTCGAGAAAACGTTGACGCTACAATCTCAGCGTATAGAGTTTTGGCTGAGAGAGCTTGGCAAAGAGTCAAAGCCGGAGATTCTTATATTGGTGAAAAAGCAGCTGCTCTAGCGATAACGAGTGCTATGAAGCTAAAAAGTAAATTCGGTATAGGTCTGAAAAGGAAGAAGAGCCTAAAAAAGAAACCGTGCACTGCCTTAAATGCAGTTATTAAAGCTGCCTCACGGGGCATGAACACTAAAATCAAAGACACACGTAAAATTATAAGTTTAGTGATAAAAGGCGCTAGCGAATGGGGTGGCAGGAATATTGAAAAGTATTAATGCAACTAAGGCAGCTAAACAGCAGCTGCAAGAGAGTCAAAGGCATAATAAAAGGATGGAGTATATCGCTCTCGGAAAAGGTCTTCATCTCAAACCGTACACGGAGAAATGTTTTCCCTCAACAACTAGATGTTCAATACAAGTCCCCCGACAGGTGTCATAATGTACTCTATACATTCGAGGTGTATAACCTTCAGTTTACTGTTCTATGTTCCCCTTCTATAGTTTGTGTCAGTAGGCAGGCACACCGGGTACGGTACTTGAGAATCCCAGGTAAACTAAGTTATGTGCGTCTTGTGTCGAGAGTATAAGTACTGTGAAATGTAGTGACAGATTATTATTAACAGTCTTTAATAATGGCGGATAATTGTGTACAAACAAATTTGAGGCACTGGGATCACGCAGAGTGGATTCCCCTTTTCAAGGTAAATACATGCGTTATTTGTTGCGACATGCTAGACTGTAATCTCATGCAATTTTCGTAAGTACTTCAAAAAATCATGTCTTATTGACTTTAAATCAACCATCCAACACCAACAAAATTCTGGAACAATGTTGCTTATATATTCGTAAAGTCATAATGACAAACTATGCATGTCACAACAAATGACGCATGAATTTACCTTGAAAAAGAGGAATAAAGTTTGCGTGATCCCAGTGCCTCAAAATTGTTTGTACACAACTATCTGCCATTATTAAAGACTGTTAATAACAATCTGTCACTGCATTTCACTGCACTTATACTCTCGACACAAGACGTACATAACATAGTTTACCTGAGATTCTCGAGTACCGTACCCGGTGTGCCTGCGTACTGACACAAACTATATGAGGGAAATATAGAACTGTGAACTCAAGGTAATATACCTTAAATGTGTAGAGTACGTTACGCCTCCTGTCGGGGAACTTGTATTGGACATCTAGTTGTTGAGGGAAAACATTTCTCCGTGTATGCAACTGGATAAAGCTTTTACTTGAAACTATATGCTGGGAAAGGTTTAAAAAAAAAAGACAGATGATGTAATTTTGCCTGATAAGTCTCTAACGAGTGTTGATTTATGAAAGTACGGTAAAATTTTTAAAATTCCTGCTTTTCGTGGGGTTTTTATGCGAAAAAATTGATCTAGCGATGGACCACGTTATCATAAAACCGCAATAGTAAATCTTGATGATAAAAATGGCCCCAGAACTCACTGTGTAGCATATCGAAAACGTGGTAACAATATCATTTACTTTGACAGTTTTGGTAATATGCAGCCATGTGTCGATTTACTTATGTACCTTGGTGTTGGTAAAGTTAACTATGATTATGAAAAATATCAAGACTTTAATTCTAACAACTGCGGTCATGTGTGCTTAAGATTCCTATTAAATAGTATATAAGGTGATGACATGGTTAGAAATCATTCATTTGCTCTTAAGCGCTCATGGAAGAAACATTAGAACTAAGTCTGTCGGGTACTTCTTCTGTATTATAAGTGCAATATTTTCCGCCTATCGAATTATCGTCAAAATACAACTACATTCTTGGCTTGGTTGAACTCTTTACGTTCAATTTAATTCCAAATATTGACGAAAGCAATAATAAATTTTACGAGAGTGATCTAGTGGTAGTTTTACCATCAGGCAGCTACGAAATTCGAGATATGAAGTCATTTTTAGTAAACGTGCTACAACCAGACGATATTCTCATTGATATCGAACCAAACAGTAATACGCTCCGCATCGTCATCACGTGCAGTAAAATCATTGATTTTAGACCGAAAGATTCTATAGGACGATTGTTGGGTTTCACTGAACGAGTGCTCGAGAAAAACTTTACTCACAACTCGGACTTACCTGTAGCTATTCTCAAAGTAAACGCATTACGGGTTAAGTGCAATATCACTACTGGAGCGTACATAAACGGATCAAATGTTCACACGAATCACGAATTTTTTCCGGCTGTACCGCCAGGATACAAGATTATAGAAGCTTCTTTTCAATTTATTCATTTACCGATTATTGGACATATTATTGATCATATTCAACTACTCATTGTCAATCAGGAGGGTGATTTAGTCAATTTTCGTGGAGAGGTTATAACAATAAGGTTGCACATAAAACCATCATCGTAATGGGAATCGTATACAATCATAAAAGCTATATAAGCAGCTCATGATGCACACCAGCGATCAGTCAACGACGAACAGTCGAACGGTCAACACATCAACAGAGAAGAAAGCTAACGCTTTAAAACGTACAATATCTCAAAAGTCTAGGATTAAAAATAAAAGGCCCTGGTGGCAGATAACTTGTGTGCTCTTATTCTGTTGTGTTAAACATGGAAGAGATACTATGCATTCAGTCTCCTGTCACCTTTGACGAATCCATTGCGCACTGTAAGATTCATGCTTATCAACCATACGCATTTGCAACTTATAGAAATAGTTATAAAATCCGTATTTCAATTCAACATCAAGATTTATGTCTGCTTCCATGTCGCAGTTACCTACACATTTATGGGAAATAAGTTGAAGCAGACGGTAATACAGAACCGAGGAATACTCAATTGGTGAATAACACCATCTGCTACTTATTTGAAGAAATAAGACATAAAATAAACGCTATAGAGATAGATAAGTGTAACAATGCAGGTCTGACAACCCTCATGAAAAATTGGTTAACGCTTACTCCTGATTAAGATATAATGAGTCTGAATACAGGTTGAAAAGGCAATCACGCTCTCCGTCTAACTGAGGATAGCTACTTAAACGTCATGATACCTCTAAGTCTGATATTAGGTTTTGCTGAAGACTATCGTAATATTGTTGGTAATGTGAAACATGAACTTATACTCACGAGATTAAGAAATGACCTATATGCAGTTGTTCAACCAGGAATTCCCCGGCTAATGGTGCCGCTAATGCGGTAGTAACTCGGGAAGAGTTAAAAATAGTCATACTGAAGCCTGATTGGCCGTCTGCTTATTCCGTCTGTGTGCCAACGTCTCGTTTCGTTGGCGACATAAGGTCAACGCAAATTATTTTGCGTCACTTTGTCAGGGGTCCGTCGTCGTCATCACTGTCGATAGGAATGACTTCGTCCTCGTCGCTGTCCTCGTCGATGTGGTCGACGTCCGAGTCCTCCTTCTCCTCGAACTCTCGAAGCTGTTGCCTGGCTTCTTCCAGCGGCAGTCCTAGCCCTGCCAGAAAGAAATCTTCATCCGGAGGCAGGTTATTGGCCTGGGCCCGGATGTTGAACGCCATCTGGAACTCAATGGGTGGTCTACTCGGAAGTGGAGGATTCTTCCTTATTCTCTCGAGCTCCCGCTCAAACCTCTCCGTGAAGGAGTCCTCGGGAGAGCTCGGCGATTCTCGCTGCTGCTGCTGTTGCTGTTCTGACACGTCGAATGAATCATGTGCGCGGAACAGCTCTCTTATATAAGCTTTCCTGTTGCTACTCCGAACATTACCCCCACCATGCTCATACCTACTTCGAAAGTTACCTCCACCAGCGCATGCGTCGGAGTAGGAACTGGAAAGCTTATATAAGAGGGGCTCTTCCGCACTCGCACGTCATTTGTGACTTAGACGTCGCATATACTGACGAGATTTTCCCGGGCCCCTCGGACGGCGCATAGACTGACAAGCTGGTGCTTCTCGTCGCAGTCCCCCGCTGCTGCTCATCGTCCACCGGATGCTGCTCAACCGGATGCTGCTCCTCGTCGTCGTCGCTGTCCACTGCTGCTGCTCATCGTCCCCCAGTGCTGCTGTCATTCATCGCCCACCGGTGCTGCTATACATCGTCGCTGCTGTCGTCGTGCCAGACTTTTTTTTGACGCTGTCGAGGTAGAGTATTTTTTTCAATTATGTCACCGTTAAAGCTAACATTTTTACTCCGAAAAGACCGATTTTTTTTCCCATGCTGAAAAGCCAAACAACCAGCTATTTTAAGAGCCACAAATTTAGAACTTAGGTGTATTACAAGTGTCGAGTCCGCGCTCTTCGTTACCAGCCTTTAAGGGTCATCCTTGATTTTTTTCTTTTCTTATTTTCTAAAATTTCTTTTTTTTACTTTAAAATATGTAAGAGTCATTTTTGTTTTTCTTACGTTAAGATACAAATTTTAAAGTAAAGAAAAAATTTCCCCTTGATCGGACTTGAACCCCGGCACTCGGCATGACAGTCAGGTAGGCTACCGTCTGTGCCACCGAGAGCCCTACAGCCCTTTGCACTACTAGCACTATTTCGAAGTGCACATTTTTTTTCAGTGAAAATAAGAGCTAGCTCATGAAGCCGCTCCTTAGGTCAACAGCAGCGGATAAAAACGCGTAATCCTCTTAGTGCTCACAGACAAGTTCTTAAATTATGAAGCATACCGTAAACTCTTTTCAGATCCCCTAGATAACTTGGCACCTTAAAAATTCTTTAAAAATGTCTTAACGGTCCGCACTCTCGGCAGCCTGGAGGGGGTAAAAAATTTGAACGAGCTGGAGAGGGTATACACTTGCGCTGGAGGGGGTAAAAATCTGCTCGTCGAACAGCACGAGGAAGAAAATTTGCCCGGCGAACAGATGGCGCTGGAGAGGGCAGGACCACCAGATGCCGCTAGGACCACCAAATTAATATAATTATTAATATTATTAAAATTATTATAATAATTATTTATATTTATTTATATTTATTTATATTTATATATGTATATATATATATATATCTAGAGGGGGGGGTTTGTGCCAGAACCGGCATGAGACAGTACCGGCACAGCATACCTACTGAGTACTGAAAAAAATACGAAACTACGCAAGTTCAGACTTCTCTGGCTCAAGGACAGAGTTTTTACAGGTGGGTTTTAGTTGATTTTAGGTATCCGTACGTAGTTTTATGCAAGGTTTGAAAAATCAAATGCTAAGCATTTTTTTATGTAAAAGTCGGTGATGCTGAGAGCTATGATTACTACCATGCTAGAGGATTATCAAAGCCACCCCGAAATTACTTATTTCGTATCCCTGCAAAAGCCCAAAATTGGCTATAGGTTGAAAAATGAAAGACTGAAGTGTAACTAGTAGCTCTGACCGTTACCTTAAAAGCATCCATATCAAAAATACTGAAACTAGTTAACAAACTCAAAACTATTGCAAAAAAGAAAAAAAAGACATGTTTCATAGCGTCAAGCTAAGACCCACGATGGCTTGCGACATAACATTTAATATTAGGTTCCGCAGGAAAAAAATCTCTCTAGGAAATCGCACAGAAAACTTGATCTGGAAGAATAATGGACGAATCAACAAACGTCAGTAGAAAGAAACTCTTCAAATAGTAGTTCGATTCAGTAACAGTGTATCAATGTTGACGCAAAGCAAGAAGTACAGCTAAGCGTCTATTGTAGTGCATAAGTGCCAGTGAACTTTGGAGAATCTAGTGTACTGCTCTACAATATCACATTAATTTAATTTGACTGTTAGCGTACCATAGCAGATGAAAAAAAATGGTGTGATAGCTTGAATGATCGCTGCCGTTTCCGCTATTGTCAGGGTACAGTGCTCGGCACATAGAACACCTTTGTGTTTATAGCACAGTATGCGTCAGTTTCTATCTTGTACAACGACATTAATTTATAAAGTCTACTCGATGATGAGTAGTGCTATAAAATTGTATGATTTTAAAAGTTTTAGAGAAAACTGTCTGCTTGCGTTGAAAAACTTTTCAATCGTCAAATACGTGATGCTTTTGCTAAAAAATTGCGTAAGCAAAACGCTGCAGCGATGGCCTGCAATCGTAAGATTTACTTTAGCGCTTAGTAGAAGATTTTGTATGGAAGCTCTAGACAACTGATACAGTATCCTGATTCGTACATGATGTTGGAATACGCTATGGGATAGGAAATAATCATGATGAACAATCATTGATACATTTGAACAACTTAAAGACTTAAAATAAGCCAATCACTTCTTAGCGTGAGTCTGCTAAAATTTTTCACACTTTAGTAAGCATCGTTCAATATCTTCTTTTTCTCCGCTTTGCTAACCTTTGTCCATGACAGATTAGCCCAGTGGAATTAGCAAAAACGGTCATGTCATTACGCACAGATTTTAAAATAGTTTATTGTATTCATTTATGTTTAAGGAACATGGTCCTTAATACATCTCATTTTAGAGGTGGGAAACATTGTCAAATTAACGTTTTAATGTGCAAAAATCGCCAAAAACAGAGTTTTTTTGAATTTGCGCTCAACGTATTAGAACTCCAACAATCTGATATTTTATAACTTGTAGGTAATAGGAATCCGAACAATTTGAGACCAGTTTGATTGAATTTGGTTTATAATTTGTTTAAATATTAACGAATCAATGTAGAAAATGTCAAAATTTCAATCATATTAAAAGAAAAAAGAAAAAGTCCCACGCACTTAAAAATTTGTTAGAAGACGTCTACCGTGACCCCAAATGTACCAAAAAATTTTTATGAAAAAATATTTATTCTTATACGAGTTATTTTAATTATTTATAAAAAAAGCGTTAAATGTTTAATGCCATTAGACCCAGCTCCAGCCGACAAAATGTATCGACCCAGGGTTCATTTTTTTCGTAAAGACCCATATCTTACGATGATGTCATAAGCATAGCTTTTTTTTTCATTTAAAGACCGCCAAAATGGCGTCCGAAACATTAGCACTTTTGAGCGATGTGTTGTTTAGAAATATCTCGTAAATAAAGGGATGTAGCGGCATGCAATCTTCACAGATCAATAGCTGGTAATTTAATACGTAGTTAAAAAAAAAAAATTGCTCTCACATGCTCAGAAGCCAAGATAATTTTTTTTTTTAAACATCGATCATTTGTTCATTTTTAAATATTGATACTTAAAATCGGAGGTACGACTAGTTCAATAC
>JAPYYV010002366.1:0-28443 GCA_030522625.1 Copidosoma aretas | reverse complement strand
ATTTCTCTTCTTCTCCTCCTCCTTTACTCCGCTGTCTCTCGCGTAGCCGGGATGTACATATTATACGGAATCCATTAACGGGGGGTGATTCATGGGTATGCATGGCTCTGCCCAATAGCAGCTGATGATGCGTGTGACGTATAATATACACGTCCTAAGCTGCCGATCGCTGATGGTAAACACAATTATGTTTCATTACAATAATGCTCGAGTCAACTTTTTCGCCCGACGTCAAGTATCATCTCCCCGCGGGCCAATCTCTATACAACGGACGCGCGCAAAGCCGATCATGGGTGTTTATAGCATGTATACACGCTCCATTTAATCGGCCCGTCCGCGTTTTTCTCCTCCGATCGTACACGCACGCGTGCGATTTTTCGATTCTGCGTGGGCCCACATGATGTATTATTCAAATTTCAGATTTCCCCTCGCTCAACGCTATCGTCGGTATATATTTTCATTACTATCGCGAGCGTATGTTTATGTACCCCATCCGAAAATAAGTCCACGTACGCGGAATAATTTTCACTCTACGCATAAATAAGTACATGTTACACTTTTGTACTCACGCGCCCGGTCGTCGGTGTGCTATACAGTCCGCGAGCAATCATTCACGAAACAGAGTAGCATATGCTTACACATATACCTCATGTATACTCAAGCCAACGCTATTTTTAGCCCGTAATTTTCTACCACGGCCCGTGTTTCTCCGAGGAACGATACTTACTCGTGTACACACATGAATTTTTCTTTCATCAAATCTTTTGTGTACATAATAGATACTCGTTGATTTGATCGATCAAGCGATGCCGCCGAAACTACATCATGCATACCACAGCGATAGGCCGTAAATTCAAATTAATCCGTTTTGACGTGCCCGTAAAAAAACAAGGTCGTTCTTCGAGCCAAAATGTACTTGTTATTACATGTGGATGTGGATTTTATATAAATACATACATGTGTTTACGAAACACGAGCGAGAAACACGTTAATAAAAAAAACCGAGAATCAAGTGTTGACACCCACAACAACGAAGGGAAGCGTGTATAGTATATTAGCGTCGTTGCCGCGGGGAAATAATGACGGACGGATACCTTCGATGAAACGCGCGTTAAAGTTCCGTTTCAAAATTTACGGGCGCGAACGCAAATAGCGGCCGGTCTTCGGCCTGTATATGTATACTGATACTCCGCGTATCCATGTATACTGCACAAACTCGTATCGTCATTAAATATATCACACACTCTACTACTTCTTCCCCCTCCCCCCCTTGACTTTTCCCATCCATCCCTCGCGCGTCGCTGTACAATTGTGCTATCTCTCGCTGTGATATGCTCCGCGTATAGGGTATACTCGTACGTATTAGAGCTGTCCCCGATGATTGAGACTCCATCGGCTTCGTCCCTCTCCGCTGCTGGGAAAAAGAAGTTGGGCAATCGAGCTGTGAGCGCACGACAGAACCGAAGAGTACATTAGAATGGTGGCTCAGTGTGTGTGTGTGTGTGTGTGTGTGTGTGTGTGTGTGTGCAAAATAACAGCGATACGACGCGGTTATCGCGTAAAAACTTGCGACGGCGAGTGTACGTTACAATTCACACGAAAGACGATGCGAGCCGGTGATGTATTAAATATATAATACTTGATCGGCTCTTTTTTTTTTTTTTTCTTTTTTTTTTGCCCCGTTGTACATACTATAAATCAATTCGGCTCGATTCGCGCGCGAGAGTCAGATTATACGGCGCTTCGATTCAAAGACACGCTATAATAATTGCAACGGCCGATATTCTCGGAAGACCCGCACACAACGATTTTCCGATACTTGCTGCATGCAGCTCGAGATCATGC
Organism: Copidosoma aretas; assembly: GCA_030522625.1. NCBI lineage: Eukaryota > Metazoa > Arthropoda > Insecta > Hymenoptera > Encyrtidae > Copidosoma > Copidosoma aretas. The sequence goes on along the minus strand of JAPYYV010002366.1, from coordinate 26,598 downwards.
AGATTCATTACTCTTCTTCTTCTTCCCCTCGGCGCCGTAAAAGACACTGTCGGCTACCGCGCGCTCATTGTACCCTGTACACCAATACTTGTTTGAAATGATAAAGCTGAGCGCGCGGAGCTTCGTCCCGCAACGGCGCATCATCAGCACACACTCGGATCAAAAGAAATCAGCCGAACGTGCGCGCGTATATTATATATTATACATGCTGATGTGTGTATTATAGAAGCCAATCTGCGATATGTACTTACATTATACCGCGGCTTATAAAAAGAGTACAGCTCGCGTTTGCGTTGTACGTGACGTCTGCGATAATTGTGAGGAGGAGGCGTGCTCCAAAAGTATAAACTTCGGGGGCTAAAATTAAACGCGAACCCATGGGAGTGCGAATGTTATTGTACCTTCGCTGTGCACTCGCTCTCTCTCTCTCTCTCTCGTCCCGACGATGTTAAAGAGCTTGCAACGGTACACCGTTTTCGCGGGCGTCGCACTTTTTCTTACAATATACACAAGTACCATACATAACTGTTGGAATTTCGTTGCAGAGGCGCGAACGAATTAAAATTTTTTAATCCCCCGTTGATACATTATACACATTGTCGCTATTACGTTGAGAATAAAAAATAACACGACCGCAGCAGCGCAGCGCGCGAGGGCGTCGAGCGATCGTCCCAAGCTGCCGACGACGACGACGACGACGACGACGACGACGACGACGATTTCCAGGGACACCTGGGGCGACTGGAAGGCCGAGATCCTGCCGAGCGACGCCGCCAACGCGGAGTACGTCACGCTCGCCAAGAGCGACCGCAACTCTTACGAGGATCCCCGTAAGTTCGGCCGCTCGTTCCCGGCTCGTTCCGGACCCAAGATCATTATAAAACGTAATCGTATGCTTTTGTTCCGCAGTGGACGGGCCCGCCGAGCCGGAGCGCCATCATAGCGGACACTTTCGGCACAGCCAGAGCAAGGTCTGGGATCCCCATCCGCAGTACGACTTTGTGGCGTTCGGCCACCGGTTTCACGTCCACCTCAGGGAGGACCGGAGCTTCGCGCCTCCTGGCGTTACCGTAAGCACATTACACGCGTACAAACAATCTATACACTCGTGATTGTACGTTTTTCATTCGACGTTGAGAATCCTTTTTGCCCTCGTACGATTATATTCCAAAAAACTGATTTTTCCAAGGTGACCCACGTCAACGAGAACTCCACCAGGCGCGAATACCCGAGTCACCGTTTGGGCTGCTTCTACACCGGTTACCTGGAAGGTGATCCCAAATCATTCGTGGCGGTCAGCCTCTGTCACGGAATGGTACGATTCACGACTCACCATTTTTTTATGTCCCAACCGATGCTCATTTTGCGCCCTCTGTGTCTCCGGTCGCATTGTCCCGGCACCCGCAGACAGGACACATGAGAACGTCGACTGGTAACTACCTGATAAAACCAACTCGGGTGCTAACCAACGACGACGACGACGACGACGAAAGTCCGGCCTCTCCGATACCCCTGCAGCACGTTATCTACCGACTGTCCAGGACTAGCGCAAAGCCGCTCCCTAAGCACGACGACGAAAGAACCAATGATCTCCTGATCACCAACAACGTCGTCGGCGGCGCTCAGCACGCCTGTGGGCTCTTGGGTGAGAAATTTTTGTCTCCCCTTCATCCGTATCTTTTTAAAATGTTACTCATTTCCAACAATCGGCGCGCAGACGATGGTGCAGAGAGCCAGCCCCCCGTCTCGAAACACGACGACGAGTCTAATACCGAAAGCGAACGGACGACGCACCATAGGAGACATAGGCGACAGGCAGCTATTGGTTCACCGTACGACAGCAGGTAGGCAGAGTATATACTTATACATGATAAGTGCCCGATTCATGGGATCGAGAATGTAAATAAATCTCTCTGGGTCCCATGATAGCGAAGAACACGGTAGAAGCTTCGCCTTCGATGATGACGACTACTCGGACTCTGGCTCGAAGAGCAGGTGGAGGACGAGGCGCGCTTCCCCGAGGGAATACTTCATCGAAATAATGGTCGTGGCAGACTCGACGATGATTGATTATCACGGGGCTAGTCTGACGAATTACATTCTGGTTCTCATGAACACGGTAGGTGATGCGACACCCTCTAATACTGATGCATGGAAATCCCAAAAAATACTGATGCATGGACCCGAGGATAAACTCGACGCGTGTGCGTGTGTGTGTGTGTGTTTGGCAGGTGTCGCGAATTTACAAGGACCCCTCGATCGGCAATCCCATAAGCATCGCCGTTATAAAGATAAAGCAGGTGAACAAGGTCTTCGGAGTCAAGCAGCGCAACAGCGACGGCATCGAGGCGGCCGGTATGCTCAAGAAGTTTTGCGACTGGCAGAACCTCAACAATCCGCACGAGCCGTCGCCGGAGCACCACGACGCTGCCCTGCTTCTCACGAGGTGGGCATGAATCGAGGACGTTTGATTTGTTCCGAAAAATTTTCAGAATAATACTTATCTACGTATAGTTACGAAAATCTTTTGAATCCAGGGAAAACCTGTGCCGCAAGCCCGGACAGAAGCCCTGCGATACCCTGGGCCTGGCCGAGCTCGGTCGGATGTGCTCTCTGAACTCGTCGTGCGCCATTGTTCAGGACAACGGGCTCGCCACCGCCTTCACCATAGCCCACGAGATCGGCCACGTGTGAGTCGCGTACACACGCTTTCGAGAAGGGAAAAAGAAAAAGAAAAAGAAAAAAGCCGTTCGTAAATAAAAAAAATCATCATTGGTTTCAGACTAAACATGCCCCACGACGACGACGAGAAGTGCATGAAGTACCGGGACCGCTCCGCGGACAACATTATGTCCCGCATGCTCGACGACAACACCTTCCCGTGGGAATGGTCAAAGTGCTCGAGGCACTTTCTCACCGAGTTTCTCGAGTAAAGTGTACAATGTGGATTTATTATTTTCCCTCGCCGCGTCGTGACATATGTGTATAATGAAAATCCTCCGACAGGGCGGGCTCGGGCAACTGTCTGCTGGACGAGCCGGGCGAGGGGAAGATAACGCTGCGACCGCGGGGCAGCAGACTGCCAGGTGAGGACTACTCGCAGGACAAGCAGTGCGAGCTGGTGTACGGCGCGGGCTCGGAAATTTGTCCGCACATGGCGGGCGATGGTAAGTTTGGACGAGTGCGAAATTTCGCGACGAGATAATCTGAGAGAGCGTGCTCGTTACCGGCCAGGCAGCATGCAAGCGGCTGTGGTGCACGATACCGGCCGGCACCTGGAGCGGCGTCAGGCGCAAGCACCAGGAGCAGTGCCACACGCAGCACATGCCCTGGGCCGACGGCACGGTATGCGGGCTGGACAGGTGGTGCCATCGTGGTGAGTGCGTGCCCCGGGAGGAGAACTTGGAGCCCGTTGACGGCCAGTGGGGCGAGTGGACGAGCTACGGCGAGTGCTCGCGCACCTGCGGCGGCGGCATCAAGAAGAGGTTCCGGCACTGCAACAGTCCGGCCCCCAAGAACGGCGGCAACTACTGCGTCGGTGAGAGGGTCAAGTACAGGAGCTGCGCCACCCGGGACTGTCCTGGCGGCTCGCTCGAATTTCGGTGCGCAATACCTATACTGCCTTGTACATACGCATAAGTTTTAGGTTATTAAACATGCCCGGCCTAACTACTTTCATTTTTTTGTTTTCTCCTTTTTAGCGAGGAACAGTGCGCTCAGTTCAACAATGACAATCGAAACATTCGCAACTTAACGAGGAACGTCAAGTGGCAAGCAAAGTACGACGGAGGTGAGAAAAGACGTATAATTATATACGTGCAGTGTATAGAATAGAGAAACAATTGAATAATTAATGAAAAAAATAGTGCACGCAGAGGACCGCTGCAAGCTGTACTGTCAGGTGGCGAGCAACCAGTACTACATGCTCCGGGACAAGGTGGTGGACGGGACGCCCTGCGGCCTCGGGACCTTCCACGTCTGCGTCAACGGCCACTGCAGGCCGGCCGGCTGCGACCACACCCTCAATTCGACGGCCACCCTCGACACCTGCGGAGTCTGCCGGGGCGACAACTCTACCTGCCGGCGCATCTCCGGCTCGTACAACACCAGCGAGTACGGCTACACGAGGGTCACCAAAATACCGGCCGGCAGCAGCTACATCGACATCAGGCAGCACGGCTGGAAGGGCTCGCACAACGACAGCAACTACTTGGGTATAGACAGATAGCATACCTCCGATAAGTTGTGCTTTGGATAAAATCAATCCTCGTGTATTTTTACTCCCCAGCTCTTCGTCTCAAGGACAGCGGCAAGTACATATTGAACGGCAACTTCATGGTGATGCAGCGCAAGGTGATCATGCAACCGGGAGCTACTATAGAGTACAGCGGGCCCGAGCACGTGGTCGAGAGGCTCAACAGCTCGAGGCCGATTCACGTGGACCTGATACTCGAGGTGTTGTCGGTCGGGAGCGTGAACCCGCCCCAGATAACGTACGAGTACACCGTGCCAAAGGTCATCCTCGACAGGTTCACTTGGCTACTGACCGACTGGACGGCCTGCGACCGCATCTGCCAAGGCCTCAGCCACCGGCAGGTCCGCTGCCGGAGCGTCGAGAACCAGGACGTCGTGGCCAACGACTACTGCCCGGCCCGGGATATGCCGAGCGAGGAGACCCGCAGCTGCAACGCTCACTGCGAGCTCCAGTACGTTTGAAACCATACCTGCGTATCTTGTGTATACATACGAATAACATTGATGCTGATGACGGCAATGACGCTTGCAGGTGGCAGGAGGTGCCGAATTCGAGATCCGAGTGCTCGAGCGACTGCGGCCCGGGCGAGCTGCGCGTGCGCTACCGCTGCGTCCAGGTCCAGGCAACGGCCGGACTGGCGATAACTGCGCGACCTGTGCCCTCGCACGTCTGTCACCACCTGGAGCGGCCCCAGGAGGTCAAGCCATGCACGGGCACGTGCGACAGTGCGCGCTGGAGGTACGGCGAGTGGGGCGACTGCTCGGTCACCTGCGGCGACAACGGCCTCCGGCACAGGACGGCCCACTGCGTCAATGCCGACAACGAGACGCTGCCCGACGACGCTTGCTCGCGCCTCGCCAAGATCGTTAGCCAGTCCTGCGGCCACAAGTCCTGTCCCACCTGGACCTTCGGCGACTGGACTCCCGTGAGTGTATAACTATACAACCGCAGTTGGCTCATTGGTGGTGTTACGACTCAGCTGTTGTTTTTTTTTGTGCGTGTGTAAACTAGTGCTCCGTCAGTTGCGGATCGGGAATGAGAGAGAGGCCCTTCTGGTGCCGAATCGACAATCGGGTCGTTCACCCAAACCACTGCGGCGGCCAGCCGGCCAGAGCATCCGAAGCTTGCGACGCGGGACCCTGTCCCACCTGGCACGCCGGCGACTGGAGCTCCGTACGTGTAGATCTATAATTTATTGGAGCTATTCAATCTATCACCTATGCCTTTATGCTCAATTAAATTTAGTGCTCGGCTACCTGCGGAGATGCGGTTCGCAGGAGGACAGTCATTTGCAAGCACGCCAACGGCACCTTGAGCAAAGACTGCGACCCCTTGTCAAAGCCAATTGTTGTGGGGCGGCCGTCCCGTGCGGCGGGGGGACGAGTTCTGTTTTTTTTTTTTTGCCCTACTGTTTGTCCGATCCCACTCCTGTCACGCGCACTGCATGTAATTTCTCACCGCAGATCAGCAGCTCCACCCCGCCAGTGACTTACACTCCGAATCTGCCGGTGGTGGATCACGCGGACGAGAACGAGAACGACATAAACAATCGGCGCGACGTCTTTCGCGCCAAATACACGTGGACCGTCGAAGGCTTCGAAGAGGTAAAAAACCACCCACACGTATATAGTATCTGCTTGTTGACGAGCATACCAAAATAATTTGCGCCATCGCGATTCCAGTGTTCGAAATCCTGCGATGGAGGATTCGCGAGACAGATAATCAAGTGCGTGTCCTCCGAGAGCGGATCGGAAGCTCCGGGCCGTATGTATTGCGACCTGGATAGTCGTCCGGCCGACGTGATAACGTGCAACGAGCACCAATGCCCCGACTGGGCCACGGGACCCTGGAGCCAAGTAAGAAAGGAGCACGATTTTCATTTGATCACTTCCCCTTGCTCTGTAACTGAATGGTTTTTAGCTGTTTCTCTGTTGTTGGATGTAAAAAAGTAGCATTGTTGTTGTTGTTGTTGTTGTTGTTGTAACGTTATGGTCTTTCGTGTACTGCAGTGCGACGTCAAGTGCGGCGATGGTTACCAGCACCGGCAGATACTCTGCCAGGATTCGCGGGGCGAGGTAATGAGCGATAACGCGTGCTCGGAAACGCTGAGGCCGCGCCACGCGCGAAAGTGCCAGAGGCAGAGCCCCTGCACTCTGAGCAGTCGCGGTAGCAATACCCTGCTCAACCTCACCACGTACAAGTGGCACGCGGGATCCTGGAGCGAGGTGGGTAATTTTTTTTTCGAGCGAAAGCGCAAGAGGAGTAACAATGTATTGAGATGAAAAAAAAATAAATAAATAAAAAAAATGCCATGTATATTGACTTTTGTTGCTCGGCCACCAGTGCTCGGCGAGCTGCGGCAACGGAGTGCGCCGTCGGGAGGTCAGCTGCCACCGCGTCAACGACTTTGGCTGGCAGGACCCGAGCCCCAGCAGCGGCTGCGCCCACAGTAAAAAGCCGGCCAGCGAGCAGTTCTGCAAGATCCGAGGCTGCGGCGACAGGTTCTACTGGACGCCCGGGAGCTGGAAAAAAGTAATTTCATTGCATCATTATTATACTTTACGAGCTCAATCTGCACAATCGGACTAGCTTGATTAACACACGACGGGGGCGTTAACAGTGCTCGCAACCGTGCGGCCGAAAGGGCAGACAGATGCGCCGGCTCTTCTGCCTCGACCTGCGGGGCAGGAAGGTCCGTAGCAGGCACTGTCCCGCGAGCCTGCGCCCCCAGCGGAAGCGCAAGTGCAACCAGCGGCCCTGCACCGGGCCGACCTCCTGCCTCGATCTGCGGGCGCGGCTCAAGACCAGCCTGGACGGCGAGTACACCCTGCTGGTGGGCGGGAGGTACATGTCGGTCTACTGCCACGGCATGGGAGAGCCCGTGCCCCGGGAGTACCTCAGTCTGCCGGCCGGCGAGCACGAGAACTACGCCGAAATCTACGACAAACGGTATACGATGATTTAGAAAACTGATGCTTCGAGGTTGAGAAATCTCGTGTTGTTTTTTGTTTTGTTTTAATTTTGTCCCGTAAACAGTCTTCGAGACCCCCCCACCTGTCCGTACGACGGGAAAAGGAACGACAGCTGTGAGTGCATGGCGGACACGGTTCCGATATCCGGCAGGACCATGTTCAAGAAGCTCCGGATAAACATTCACACGTTGCACGCCATAGGCAAGTCGTATGCATTTATCGTGAACTGTTCAAAATGTTGTGGCTAATTTAATCGTGTTTTCTCTTCAGCTGACGACTACGCGTTTTCTGTGAAAATCGGAGAAAATAACATAGAGTACGGGAAAGCTGGCGACTGTTACAGTCAGATGGATTGCCCCCAGGGACGATTCGGTATCAATTTGAGCGGCACTCTGCTCATGCTGTCGCCGGAGGTTCACTGGCCAAACCAGAATAACGCCTTCTCGGTCATAAATAAAATAGTAAGTGGAAACATCAATTTTTCTTTTTCCATTTACTTACTTATCCGTCTCATTTTTGACAATTCAACGCATTTGGCTACTTACAGAGTAATCAGCGTGTCATAGGGAAATGTGGGGGATACTGTGGCTTTTGCACACCTTTTCCAGGACTGAAGTTGAGCGTTCTACCTCCTTAGATTAAAAGGAAAATTTTTTTTTAACTGCGAGAATTAAAGACTAAACGTAGCAAGACACAAAAATATGACACAAGCCGCATAAATTAAATATTTGTGTTAAACTATGAGTTGAAAAATTAGCTGTATGACTTGAGAGGAAAAAAAAAGAATGCTTTTTACAAAAAGAGGTAAAAGTATACCCGTGCCATAATCGATCTTGCGAAAGTAAAATTTCCCGTACAAAATGTTTATAATACATGTCGTTTTACGTTTTTTACGCGTTGTAGGAAAGTTTTTTTTTTTTTTTTTTACAAATACACGAATTATCATAGCGCATTTTCGTATAGGCTCATAGAAGGAAAAATATTCATACACACTTGTGTGTATTGTACTGCCATTACAAAGTATCTTAAATATACGAGACGAGTTTCAATAAATTCAAAGTACTGATTAATTTGTTGATTAATCAATCGATTTATTTTTTGTAATCAACGGCTGATTATTTTAGTTCTTGTTCTTTTAAACGCATGATTATTGCTGTAGTTTGAATTTTCAACAAAAAAGCCTCGATGTATTGTATCGATGTATTCTGCTTTAAGGCGGAAACGTTTCTGTACTAGTCATTCGTTCCAGAGCATTTAATGGAGCATAATAATGTTCAATCAAACTGACAATTCTAAAGATTGGAGAATCGCAAATATTTTTATTATAGTATTGTTGTATGATAAAAAATATATGTACGTAGATTATTACTAATAGTTCTAATGATGTAGGCGTTTTTTAATTTTTCACGTGCTAAGCCAATTTTAGTGTTTTTGTAGGAAGTAACACTGCCAATTTTTTTTGCCATTATTATTGCTCGCCAAAATGTTTATCATTGTATAATTATCATGATCTTACTGTAAACACGCTGAATAAAACTGTACCAATAAAATAAAATGTGGTAATGATAAAATAGTTAATTTATTTTATTTAAAAAACAAACTTGAATGTTGCTGCACAATATACCCATGATGAGTAAAATCCCTGTTTAATTTTTCAAACAGGTTGTTTGTACATGGATCATCGATAAGTAGAAACATTGATACTATCAACATAATCAGCTCTTATCTCCCGATTAAAAACCGCGATTTTCTCTTGATGTGTTGAAAACTTAACATTTTACAGTATATTTTTAATTACGCTGACTACGAAAGATTATTAAAATGTATCAAAGTTGTTGCAAATTCTTGTACTTTAATATTAAAAAATGAAAAAGCTTAGAGTAATGGGCACAATTTTAATGGTTTAAATTAAAATATTTGAATGTATTGTTCTAAATGGCTGAGATATGAATAACACAAATTTCGCGAAATGACCCATGTACAATGCTAATCGTTATATATATTATATAGCTCCTGTCAATATTCTTATTAAGCTCTGAGTAGTATTACTATACTTGTCTGGTGATGTGGTGGTCTCTCCATGATATTAATCTTGCCGATACCGGCGATACCTAGGAATGGAAAAAAAGACCAACGCAAGGAAGGAGGAAAGATGCAAATTTTATCTCAAGATGATAAATATAGGTATCACTTTGAAGTGTGATCTTTTCCACTCAATATCTCTTTCAAGCTCAGCAGTTTATCCACTTCAGTGCAGCATAGATACTGAACATAGAATTTAATCGTTAAGCCCTTATGTCTTGATGTGTTCTTAAAATATTTTAACTGCTGAACAGTGCACAGTCGCTTTTATCTACAGCAGACACTTTGGAAAGTTAGTGGAAGATATTTGATTAGTAAGTACAGTTTATTTACTCACTTAATGCAATTGTTGATTTTCTTCCAGTCCTAATGCTCATTTATCCTCTCTGTAGCAGTTATAGTCTAACTGGAATCTAGAAGTTCTTGAATGACCTGAATTAATTAGATAGGTAAGTAAGGTACGTTGTGTTATTATTATATTGTGTGGATCAGTATATTCAGTATAAGAATATACTTACATTCACACTTTATTTGTCATATTATGACGTGCTAGCAGGCCACATAATCTCTGGTGCCATTATTATAGGGTATATTATGCCAGACAGTATAAGTTTCAGTTAGCACCTAATAGCACTACCAGCAAGTGCCAACGGAACTTACTGCTTTATAAATTTTATTCAATTGATAAAATAACTTTTTAAATAATGTGCTACATGCGTATGTATATATGTGCTACGTATTGGCATATTGCGACATAGTATTGGTAATGTATTAATTTTTGTCACATGGCGCATCGCAGCTTATAGTGCATTAATTAGACCGCGTAACTTAATTAATATCTTTTCATCACACGAATCAGCTCTTTTTATATAATAATAGACACATTATATTACGGTATTGCTGGAAAAATCTCACGTGATCCGATTCATCTGATATTTCTCTCGCTCTCGCGCGCAAGCTCATCCGCATTCCGGATTCCGCCATTTCCGCTAGTCCGTCCGTAGTGTCCGTACGCGGTCCCCAGTCCCCAACTCCCCAGTTCACAGTGTTCACACTTCACTCCCCACGCCCACACCCACACGGGCAGACTCTCATTCGCTGATTCGCAGAACTGCGGAAAAGCTCTCTCTGCTTTGCTTCACTCTCGTCTTTATTTAGCTTTCATATTCGTCTGCTGTTTATTCCAGGCCGGATTGCCCCAGAATTTTTAGCCGGCAACAATTCCTATACTTTGTGCAAAAAATTTTCGCCAAAGCTTTTGTGTTTTATGATTGTATCAGTCAGTTGCCAGTAATAATATATAGTTCGCTTTCGATAAGTTGTGAAAAAGCAAAGGTGTGTACTGACAAAAAATTTACTCATAACATCTGCACCCAACAGGAGTCGATCTGTGTGTCATTTAAAATTCATTCAAGATAACTATTTTTTGGCAGTGAATTATATTGATTAAAAAAAAAAAAAAATCCAAATATACTGAAGCCGCAATTTTGAAAATTTTCAGAAGACAGACATACCTTTGGGTACTGCATCGGTACTGCATTCATTAGGATAATTCAGCTCTAAACAATGTCATCAAGTGTGTTCACTGGAGTTGAACTAGGACCACCCATCGAAGTTTTCGCGCTCAGTAAAGCTTTTCAGGATGATCCACATGATCCAAAAGTCAATTTGACCATTGGAGGTAAGATCAATAAATATCTGATTATAGGTCTTTTTTCCGAGATTTCTAATTATTTATCAAATCTTTCAGCTTACAGAACAAACGAAGGCAAGCCATGGGTACTTCCTGTAGTCCGAAAAGTGGAGTCAGCTCTGGCAGCAGATGAAACTTTGAACCATGAGTATCTTCCTGTGCTAGGATTAGACAGCTTTAGTCAAGCAGCCACATCTATGCTTTTAGGAAAAGATTCTCTGGCTATTTCTCAGGGCCGAGCCATTGGGGTACAAACATTATCGGGTACAGGAGCACTTAGAGTAGCAGCTGAATTTTTAGCACGCATCTTGCATTTTGATACATTCTACTACAGCACACCAACTTGGGGTATGGATTTTGAAACATTTTTCTCATAAGAATCATCAATTTTCCAAAATTATTTTCCGTATCTATACATTGTTGTTCCTGTTGTCGATTTTATCAGAATTGTTAGTAATTTTTCGTTTGCCAACTAATTTTATTGTGTAATACTTTATTTCTTCAGAAAATCACCGATTAGTATTTTTGAATGGAGGATTTAGAAAAAATTGTGAATATCGTTTTTGGGATCCAAAGACTCGTGGAATTGATTTCAATGGCATGATAGAAGATTTAAATAATGCTCCAAAAAATGCTGCGATTATCCTCCATGCATGTGCACATAATCCTACTGGCTGTGATCCTACTCATGATCAGTGGCAAAAAATAGCTGATGTGATTAAAGACAAACAGTTGTTTCCTATTTTTGATAGTGCTTATCAAGTATGCATAAAAAAAATGTTTCCGTGTATTTTTGAAACAAATACTTCATTTATTTTCCCATCATCCTTTTAGGGTTTTGCAAGTGGAGACCTAGATCAAGATGCTTATGCTGTGAGATTATTTGTCAATCGAGGTATCGAATTAATTTGCACTCAAAGTTTTGCCAAGAATTTTGGGTTATACAATGAAAGAGTTGGAAATCTTATATTAATAACGAACAGTACAAATGGAATCCCAGAAATAAAGTCTCAATTGACTCTCATCGTACGAGGAATGTACAGTAATCCACCAAATCATGGAGCTAGAGTAGTTTCGTCGGTATTAAACAATCCTGAACTCTATGAACAATGGTATCCATTAATTTAATTATATTAATTAATTGAACCAATTACATTTTATAATCACAAAAATAACATTACTATGCTACAGAGAAGCCAAGTTTTAATTCATTCAGTATTTCACTAAAAAAAATTATTTGCAGGAGGGACCATATACGTACAATGTCGGGAAGAATAAAAGAAATGAGAAAGCGTCTGCATGAAAAACTACTAAATTTAAGAACACCAGGATCTTGGGAGCACATAATCAATCAAATCGGCATGTTTTCTTATACCGGCCTTTCTGGTAAATTTTTCACTTAAAAAAGTACAAGAATAGGAGAACAAAATAATTGAATCATCAACTTTACTTTGCAGAAAAGCAAGTAGAATATTTAATGAAAACTTATCACATCTACCTACTCCGTAGTGGACGCATCAATATGTGTGGTGTTAACGATAAGAATTTAGATTACGTAGCAGAAGCTATCCATGATGCTGTAACAAAGTCGTTCTAACATGTGTATGTACTTGTAAATTTCGATATTGAAAAAGTACAAATTCACATTATGTATTGATGGTAGATGAGAAAATGTTTTTCTCGTGTAAAATATGATCTATGATACAAGTATGCACATACATAACAATACATACGCATTTATGTGCATATATTCTTGTGCAAATCGATTGATTGTCTTAAGAATAACTGAAGGTGTGACGGTGTTACTGAAGTAACGAGAGCAATAATAATCATTTATGTAAAAGCAATAGACATATTATTCATTAAAGTTTGGTGAGAAGCTGCAGGCCATATTGCTCATTTATTCTGTATCTAAAGACCGACTTGGGGCCAAAAAAAAGATGGTTGAATATTTGTTAAGTTTTATCCGACAATAATTATTAATGAAAAATGTTGAATTTATAAATGTATGACTTATTAAAGGAATGAAAAAAATGTTTTGAATGTAAATTGTAATAATAAATAGTATTGAAAAGTGTACCTCAAACTGGAATACTTAATTTTTGTATATTTGTTTGTAATGCATATTTACAACTTTTCACTTAAATACTATATGTCCCATTTGGACACTTTCTTTTTGAAAGTTTCAGTACCATCAGCTTCAATTGCGGTATAATATCCCATTGACTCGTATTTATATCTCATGTAAAGTATGTAACCTATACATCCAGTTATGGCCACAAGTCCAATAGCCATCACAACATTATTCTGCAAAATGATATTAAATTTAAAGATGGGGATGGCCAAAGTTTATTTGTTTACCGATATACTATGTTTATATATTTACTGGTTTCACATATAGTTCATAGTTGATGGCTCGGAACATCGGTGAACTTTTTAAAGAACGGATACCATCTCCTGGTGCATATTTCTTATTACTTTTATCATCCATGATTACATTGTCTGTGCTCCTAAAAAAGTTATTGCACTTTACAAAAATAATTACCATCTTTCTGTCAACTTAATATTTCTGCATTTCAGTACTTGTCATCTAATATTGTGAATTAAGTACACAAAATTTGACTTGGCAAGTAGGTATACATATTTATTACCTCACGGTTAGTAATCAGATGAGAAAAATCAGTGACTTATACTTCACGTATTGTAGTACGCTAATTTAATTTTACTTTATGAAAACAAATTTATTACATCATGCTTTTTAATTATTGGTGCAGGTAAAATTCACATTATGGTGTAATAATGATTTACCTTTTTTTTTTGTGATTCTCGAAAGATCTCTGATTTGTTACTTTGCAAGCGTGTGTGCAAAATATACTTTATCAGTCCAAAAATAATACTTCAATGATCGATCCTGCAAATTCTACGTACAGGGACCTAGTAGCGAGCGACCCTAATGTGGCTGGACTGGGCGTTGGGCACTGGGCGCACTGGTGCAGTGTGTGGGTGCAGTGTGCTGAATTGCTGAATGCTGATGCTGATGCCAGCTACTTATACAGTAGCATAAGTATATACTTACGTGCACGTCTAAAACTCTCTGAACTCTGAACGTTACGTCACGCGCGTACTTAAAACGTATTTTCCACTTAATTATAAAAAAAAAAATTATGGCTTATATGGGTATCAGGCAACAATTAAAACATGATATGTACATGTATGCATTTTTCAATGGGTTAACGTTATAAAAAAATTCATCGAATACTTTGAAGTTTTTTCGAACAACCCATTTACATTTTATTTATGCCAAAAAAAGTCGCTTAAAGACAAATTAAAAAGCACAGAAATTTTGGGATATCTGAAAAACCATGAAGTCTTCAATGAAATAGTATAAAGTTCGCGTTTTCAAAAAGGTTGATTTCTTCACGTGCTCACTATTTTAAATACTTTATTATTTGATGTGATGTTATAGGTTGTCAATAGTATATCGATGGCTGATGTGTAATAAAGTTAAAGACACATATATGTTGATGGAAAAATTTGTCATTTATGCCCCATGCTTATAATATAAAAGTATCATTCGCCATCTCATTCACTCGTGTTTTTTTGACTTAACAAACTATTTGCGTACGATATTCCTAATCAACTTTTAAGTGTATAAATTTATATATTCAAGTTTTACAACAAAAATCTATAATTAAAGAATCAAGATTTAACAATAGTTAACAATATAAGATTCAATTGTTTCTGATAAAAATTTTTCTTACAAAAACACTGACAAGTCATTTGCGTCTTTTCTGACATTATTTTTCTTAGGATTGTCCACCGAAACCTCCCATCAAATTGTTTAAACTTCCAGCTGCACCCTGTTGTAATTGCCTCATCATATTTTGAAGACCTGACATACCACCTGAGTATCATAAAAAATGTGACGTTTATTAAAAGAAATTATATCACTATGTATTTTCTTGATTGAGATTTATGATCATCAATTATGACAGCTTACCCATTTGATGTAAAACACGAGGATCCATCATCTTTGCCATTTGTTGATTAAGTTTTGCCATTTGAACAGAGTTGACATTCTTAGTCATATCACCACCCTTGAATAAGCCTTTAATACCACCCATCTTCTTAACTACCGCTGCAAACTTGGTGTACTGGGTTATCAATTCTTTCACATCTTTCTCTGTGACCCCAGATCCTCGAGCCACTCTTGAGATTCGGCCTGCTTGTTTACTGAAAAGTTTTGCGCCATCTCTGCTGTCTAACTCTGAAAGTTTTTAGTTGGTTATTCACTAATACTTTATTCAATTTATTTCATACGAACCTGCATCATTCATACTATCCATTATGGTCATCAACTTTTTAAGCCGAGCCATTGATTCTTGTTCTGTCCCTTTGGTCATGAAATCTTGACTAAACCCAGGTATCATACCCTAAAAGTTTAACGTAAAAAAGCTATCTTAAAAACATACAAAAATTATGTTATTATGATCATGAATTAAAGATAAAGTTTTACCATGATTTGTGAAAACGGACCCATCTTCATAATATTTTGAAACTGTTCATACATATCACGTAGTGTGAACTGTCCATGTTTGATTTTCTCTAACAGTTCTTCATTATCATCCAAATTGAGCTCATTTACTTTATCAATTAGGCCCTCGATATCTCCCATGCCTAACAATTTACTGATGAATGGCTTTGTTTTAAATGGCTCAAGATCATCAATGTGCTCTCCTGTGCCCACAAAAATAACCGGACTACGCGTAGCAGCAACTCTACAAAAATTATGATGCATACAAGCAAAAATTGTGAAATGAAACTGCTATCATGAAAATTATTTTTATATTTTAAATGTCAGTTACTAACGCTGATAGTGCTCCACCACCCTTGGCATGACCATCTAACTTAGTGATAATAATAGAACCTACATTTACACGTTCTTTAAAAGCTTTGGCTTGTGCTTCACAAGCTTGACCTATGGTTGCATCCATCACGAATATAATGTTGTCTGGTTGCTATAATAGAATTTCAATTATTCAAATATCGTGACTCAATTAAGGGCGTCATAATAACTAAAATTATGGTATAAAATTATTTCATACAATAGCGTTTGACACTTGCAACATTTCTTCAAACAATGACTCTTCTTGCTTATGTCTACCGCTAGTATCAACGATAATTATTTCATATCCTTCCTTTTTGAACATGTCCACACCAGCTTGAGCTATAACTACAGGGTCAACCTCTGTATAACTAAAAAAAAAAATAATAATAATTGATACTTTGTTAAACAGAACAACGAACAGCAAATATAAAGAATGGTAATATTTAATACCTTCCATAAAACGGTATTCTCGCTTTTGTGGCATTTTGTTTGATTTGGTCATAAGCACCAGCACGAAACGTATCAGCACAAACCAGGCAGGCTTTCCAATTTTTCTTCAAATAATGATATGCTAATTTTGTGCACGTCGTGGTTTTACCAGAACCTTGTAGACCAACAAACATAATAACATTTGGTCGCCCTTTAATTGGCTGGTACGCTTTTACTCCAGGATCTATCAGCTAATAAAAAATAAAGTTCACAAATCATATTGTCAAGTTGCAGTCTTATTTTCAATTTGTTGGAACTGAAATGCAATTTTTAAAAGTAAATGCACACAAATATTGATAAAACCTACTTTGACGAGTTCCTTGAAAACGGCGCTCTGTATCATTCGTCTCTTGTTGAGACCCCCAGCCATATCATCAAAATCAATGACAGTACGAACATTTTCTCTCAAACTTTTCACTAGCCTAATGTTGACATCAGCTTCGAGTAATGCCGCACATATGTCTTTTAGCATAGAATTGAGCACCTACGAGGAAAAAAAAAAGAAAGAGTTAAGGGAGCATCAGTTGAATAAAGGAGGAAAAAAATGTTAGCTGATGATGCAAAAAGGTTACCTCCTCATTGATGATGGTGGCATTACTCAGCGAGCGCAATGCCGACGTGATTTTTCGACCCAAATCTGCCAAAACCATTTTGGCTGCTTTTATTTAACTCAACTCGTGAAAAGAGCTCCAGAATCAGCAAACAGCTGCTGCAGGAGCACGTATAACTCGATTTTGGCCACACGAAAACACACGTAAACACACAGCTATTATCAGTTGGGACTTGGGACACGCAACACGAAGCATACGATGCAGTGGTGGTTTTGTACTAATTTTACGAGGCTTCAGTGTTGTTGTTTTGTATATTTTCTTACATGCTACAATAAATTTTACACATGATTAACACTTTGCACACTATGACGCTAATATAATAAATCCAGCTCTCTGTTCACTGCAGTACTTGGAGGTGAGGTGGTACGCTCTGGTAACTCGGTAACTTCACAGAGAGACTATAGAGAGTAGAGAGAGAGAGCAGCTGATTGCTAACAGCAGGTAAAATCGTCGAGATGAGATAAGATGATTGTCCCATGAGTCCCATCAAAAAACACACTGCATGTGTGCAATATATGGTGTAAGTATGAATACGCAACGAAATTTATTTTCACGCAGTTTATATTATAATCCAGAAAATTTTTCAAAAATAATAATAACAATTTCGTCATTACATCTTGAATCTAGTTAGTAGTATAATGTCATCTCTGCATCTACTATCTACGTATTATTATCTAAATTTATTATTTGTGGACTGTGGAAGTGTGGAAAATCTGACGTAAAAAACTTGCAGAGGACTCAGTTACAAATCTCTGCCTCTTGCGGACTGCAGAGTGCAACTTATAGTTGTTGTGTTTACTTAGAACTTTTAATTGTAATCCTTTCATCCCCTAAATCATCATAGCTAACAATTTTATACTTATTCCGGATTAGAAAATCCAAAACGTTACTCGATCTTCCTGACATACATACATAATAAAGTCGAGTTCGATTCGGAGATTATTATAACATCAACAAGATGCATAAGCCTTTCAGGAAGGTCAACTGACATTTTTGGATTTCCAATTTTATCATCGTGTCAATTTTCACAGTTTTTTTTTTTGGATGTACTGTTCTACTAAACTTTTTTTCAACAAATGTTTAGTAACCTAATCAAGTACTTATTTTGCTGAATTCAAATTGTCGGTACAGAAAACAGTCTTTTTTTCAAAGTCCATAGACTAGAATACCCATAATTTATAGAACAAGACAATCTACGAAGCTTTTGCATTATATAGGTATCCACCTTCCCAACTCCCAATACGTCCCCTACTCTAATGGTGTGCATTAGATAATTATTTTGTTGTTCACTATAGCTCATTAACGAGTACTAAGTATGGGCTAGTATTTAGTTGTGTGTAAAAAGAGGGGCATCCATTTAGAAAAACAAAGAAAATCAAGAAGTTGCTGGAGAAAAGACTGAAGCTGAGCTTATATTTGTCTACAGCTTTATTGTGCTTACTGTACAGTGCTGTGCTCCGTAGAGGAAACAATTTTTCAGCAGCTATATAATGGGTAATTCTTTTATCATTGTCTTGAAAAATTGATACCGAATTCTTTTACTCGTCAACGATTCATCAATATTTTGAACTCGAGATTTATTAACTCTATTTATGAAAATACCCCTAATAGCACACAACATTTTAAAAATGTTTTTAAAACGTTAAAAGGAAAACTTTAAATCGTTTTCTGAAAAAGTTGATACGACGTCTTATAAACGTTTAAAAAACGTTGAAAATGTCAGCTTTTGTTGTTGTAAAAAATCACGCCAGAACCGCTTTTGCATTGGATTTCTTGTAAATAGTGAGCCAGATAGGCGTTACTATCCGGATGATATCCCGATACTAGGGGCATAAGCTACTTTATGATAGTTTTCATCATTGTCTATAAACAAATATATTTTTACACTTATTGAAGTTATGTGATGATAAAACGATTTGCATCGGCATTACTGTTATTTCGACTTTAATTTTACTACAATTTCCTGTGATCATTTGGGGTCCCATTTTTTCAATAAATAAATAATAAATAAATAAATAAACAAGCTTAGGCCCCCAATACTGGTGTCATCATCCGGATGGTAACGCCTATGTGGCTTACTATTTACAAGAAAACTAATGCAAAAGCGGTTCTGGCGTGATTTTTCATATCAATCAAAGCGGACATTTTTTTAAAACGTTTCATCAACTTTTCCGTAAATATTTTAAAGTTTTGTTTTCAACGTTTTTAAGGACAGTACATATAAGTATACGTCGTCGTCTCTGATGTGTCTGTAAAAACATTATACGAAATCTCGGTGTTTGTTCAGAATTACCTGATAACTGATGATGATTTGCAGGGGGGAAAACAATTTAGTTAGTTTTCGCAAAGATTTTTTAAAGCTTGTGAACATCCAAATTTTTTGGTTCAAACAAGTAATTTTTGTGAATTAAAGATGTTCAATAACTTGCATCTATTTTTGGGGGACTACAGCTGTAGATTCCATACACTATTTGCACTCTGGAAATATGCATGCACAATAATTTTTTAGCAATTTTTATCAGTTAGGAATAAAATCCCAATTTCTTAAAACAATCTCACCTTTTTGATATTCTTTTTAAATTGATGAAAGTTATTGAATGATAAATCCTACAGATTCAGGAGTCGACACAGGAAATGAATCAAACGACACTGCTGTTATTGTTCCTGGTCAGTTTTTTTCTTGTGCCATTTCCAGTTTAGAACCTGTTGGAGATCAGTTACAGCCGAAATTGGAACTTCTTTTTAAGAATGTGCCGCAAACGATTGATTTGCTCACTACAAAAGGAGACAATGATGAAAGATTTTGTGACAGTTTTGTACATTCAAGTAGAAAATGTATGCGATCTCAATGTCACAATCACTTGGAAAATTCGTTTGCACATTTTGCAGAAAAGGTTTGTCTGTGCAAGAAGTTTTTGTTTTTAAAAAGCTCATTGCCCTACGCGAATTGCGGTCATATTTGACAATTTTTTCCATCAATAATGAAGCCAAATTTAACTGTGAAATTTGAAGAAAAAAATCTTTTGTCTCTTTCATTTCTTTGACCCTGTAATAGTAGGGTATAATGCTTTATTGACCACTCATGATTTTTTTTTCAGATAAAGAATATTGACAATTCTGATGATAATATGATCGTAGCAAATTATTCTCGTGAGTATTCCAACTATTGTATCCTGAGTTATTCTTATAAAAATCATTATCATTAAATAATGTTTTTTATTTTCAGCAATTCAGCCCTTACAGGAAAAACACTATCTAATGTGTAAAATAAAACCCAGGAAAGCCGCAATAAGGAGAGCGTTCAATCGTGATTGGCCTGTATATCGTCATAATACGACATTGCATACTGCCGTTACTACAAACAATACTGAGTTGCTTGAGCGTTTATTAAATGAAGGAAAAGCCTCCCCTAATGTAGCAGATGGATTACATCGAACTCCACTACACATGGCAGCAAGCAGGTATTCACTGTAGTCTCTTTGATAAAAAAGGTTCAATGAACTCATGGTAAAAAAAAAAAGTTTTCAAAGTACAGGCAAAAAAGAATGCTGCTCTCGTAGGGGGCAAGTGTGAAGGAAAATGTTTTTTTTTGCAATATAAAAAATTATTTCAATTGAAATTAATTAATTGGTACACCGTTTCCTCTCACTACTGTTTTTACATAAATAATTTTGGAAACTGTTTCGCGTACTTAAGATTTTTTTTATGTACCATTTCGCGTATAATAACACTTACAATTTCCCTTGAAATATATCTGCTTGTACAGTTCTGCGAACGCACCATTGGTTTCGTTAAAAACTCTTTGGATTGAATCCATGTATACAATTTCAGGGGATACACAGAAATAGTAAAACTTCTACTTGCGTATGGAGCAAATCCAAACCTGAAAGACAAACTCGGCAACACACCCTTGCACTTGGCTGCAGTAACGAGCAAAGTCGTGATTGTTGATTTACTACTGAAAGCTGGCACAAACGTAAAGTTGACCGATCAATTCGGCAATAATCCATTAGACATTGCAATAACAAAGTTACGGGTGCTTCGTAAATCCAGCAACATTGACAACATTAAAGAGGAAGTAGAAAACGTGATTAGTGTACTGAAGCTCGATTTACAAAAATCTAACGCAGAGGCTGAAGCATTGAATGAAATCTGTTCGCGACTTTCATTGTCTAACTCGACAGATCAGATTCAAGATGATCTAGACAATTTGTTGAGTAATTTGGATTCACTTAGTTTAAGCAACTCACCTGGCCAGATCACAGATTGCTCTTCTTCTACAAATTAGCAGCGATTTTTGGAATCAATTTAGTTGTTATACGGCTCTCAATTGAGAAAAAATTTGAGATACCAGAAAAGCTACGTCCAACATTGGATATAATTTCAGCGAGAATTTATTATCCACAAAAGAATTGTTTGAAAGATCATAAAGACGATATTTCACTTTTTTTTTGTTCTGCATAAAATGCTATAGCTGTGTTAATGCTATTTACACAATAATGTATGTATTTTTTAATAAGTAGTAGGTATTTAGGGACTTATTCAGGTACAGAAACATCGCAAATACTGTATCTTTATTTTAGATTCGAAATTACAAAGCTAAGCCTTTTTTTCAAATAAATAGTCACTTTTCTCTTTCAGATTATTGTATAATACACAAATTAGAATTTTTAAGAGAAATATAACAATCATTTATAATCAATAAATTTTTACTACTTATTTAGCAATATTTATCTTTATGATACATATTTTTTTTAATTGTATAAAAAATCGATCGAGAGTTAATGGAATTATATTTCCAAACTAAATGATTGTAAAATCCAAAAGGTTTGAAAAAAACTCAAGCTCGCTTATGCCTTCAAGTTAAATAGATGACTCGAAAAATCTTGACAAAAAAAGAACAAGGAAAAAATATAAATCATCAACGTCCTTTGTCGTCACTTTATTTACTCTGCTGCAATTTTTTTCGTCCAATTCTATGTGGAATTTCGAGTAGAAATTTTTTTTTATCTCAAAAACATTCGTGTCATGCATTTTTGTTTAGTTGCTGAAGAATTTTCGCCGTAAGTATTTTCTCATGTTTCGAATAACATCTATATTTTTTCTACAATTCTTATTGAACTTTCATATAGATTCCATATAGAATGACCGACAAATTTTGCAATGGGGTATCTAAAACTTTATAGCTTTTATACCTCTGTAAGCAAACTGCATAAAATATGTAGTTTTTCTCTTTTTTTTATAGTAATTACGAGAATAGTAGTTGGGAAGAGTGATTATCACAAAAAAAAAAATAGTAATTGCTCTTTTTTAAACCAAGTTAAAAATTTAATGTCTATTGAAAATATGTTAAATTGCTTCTCGCGCACAGCAATTTGGTAGACGGTTTAAATCTTCTGTAATTTTTTATATCATTTCCCTATTTTTTACACCATGGTTTGAACACACCATCTTTGTTTTAAAATTTCACGAAGAAGTTATACCTATACAACCTATGGTGCAAAGTTCATAAAATGTAATTGACATAATTCCACAGTCTCTCAGCAAATAATTTACCATGACTAAATTTAGAAAACTCTAAAGTAAAAAATCGTTCATTTACATATTTAAAAATTAATAAGCTTTGTTAAATATAAATCAAGACTTGAACCCAGGGTTACCATCAAATTAAAATTGTAGCTAGAGTATACATACATCTCTTGATCATCTTTCTTGTATAAGTGAAGTTTTTAAATTATATGTACATTAGAAAAAAAAAAGAAAACGAAAGTTCATCCTACAAACAAGTGATAA
Organism: Copidosoma aretas; assembly: GCA_030522625.1. NCBI lineage: Eukaryota > Metazoa > Arthropoda > Insecta > Hymenoptera > Encyrtidae > Copidosoma > Copidosoma aretas. Next base: position 3,815 of record JAPYYV010002366.1, on the reverse strand, counting down.
TTGGCTTATTATCAGGTGTATATAACTCCTTTGGAATCTTTTTTTAAATCCCTTCACATGTTCTCGTTAAGGCTATCTTGACCAAAGTCTTTCACAACTGTTTGGTATTCTCTTGATTAATACCAACACCACGTCAGTCTACTTTCGATTTCTCCAAATCTTGACTTCAAATTAGTTCCAACTGAATGAAACAATATTTATCGGTATTGACGATACGTCTCGCGCGATCCTTACGCACTAATCAACAAATGTTATTTTTCGCGCACACGTATCGTATACGCGGAACAAAAACTAATTAAGGAAGAGCTAAGAAGTGGAAGATGTTGTGGAGATAGAGAAAGATTGTATAATCAAGCATGAGTAGAGAGAGAAAAACCAAAGGGGGGAACGCTACAAAAGCTAGTGGCTAATTAATTAAATCGTCCGCACTATTTGGCTCGGTTCAGTAAGGTAACTGCAGCTGACAGACACGCGCTGTCGCTCGCCATAATCACAAATGTACAACATTGGCGAGCTGCTGTAACTAATATCCCGCTTCTTCTTCTTTTTCTTATTATTATTATAATTATTATTATTATTGTTGTTATCGAGAGTCGTGCGTCGTCAGGGACACATGACGTTCACGAGGGACGGAAATATCTCGCCCTGAAGCGGGCCGTAGTCTACCCGTTCGCCGTCGACGGTGAGAACGCCGGTGGACTGCTCCTCGGATGGCTCGATTCGGAATGCCCGCACCGGGATCATCTCGACACCCGGGCAGGACAGGTGCGAGCCCGTGCTCAGGCCCAGTAGGAACTGCGCAACAGAACACATCGTTATTTATTAATTTTGTTCACACATCTTTGGTTGATAATGTTTGTGACAAAGCTATCTAATTGACACAAATGACAACAATGGTGATTTGTAAAACGGCATGTACTGACCTGTAACAAGTTTGTTCGACCGATTCCCGCCCTAACGATCAGGAGCCAAATAATGCCGTCGTCGAGCTTCGCTCTCGGCGCGAAAAGACAGTCCTGTCCCAGATGAGACTGATAGGCCGCTTGTACCATGATGAATTCACCTGTCGATTAATTGTTCCGTTAATTATTATATCGTCACGGCAACGCGTGCAGAGAGACTCTTTCTTCGTTTTATCATGTACTGCAAGTATTATAACAAGACGGACCTTCAACTTTGACCCAGGAGCTGGGCACTTTGGTCGTTAGAGCTGGCAGCGTCGAGGGCGGTCCGTAAATGACCTTATTGTTGCCCCCATTACCGTCAACATCTAAGTACAAGCGAAATAGGAGAAAAATCAAAAATCAGCAGACCTAGGTTGAGCTCTGTATGTATGTAAAAAGATATACACACTCGAGTCCGGATCGTCGCGGTCGCCAACGCTGTGGTAAGCGCTCGAGACGGAGCCCGAGCCCGTGCTGAAGTACGTTGACTTGCGCGAGGTCGCGGAGAAGAAACTGTCGCACCTGAGCCTGCCCTCGGGTGTCTCAGTCTCGAGCTGCAGGGTCTCCGTCCTCACCTCGTCGGCCTCGTCGTCGCCACCGTCGTCCAGGTCGTACATCCCGTCCTCGTGGCCGTTCACGTCTCCGGCGTAGCTTCTCGACTCCCGTATGCTGCTGTACCTGCGTTGTTGTTGCGGGTCGAAAATTTACGGAAAATCGTTTTGCGTGCCGTTGCATCGCGACGATACTTGCGGGGGTGGAATAATAATAATAATAATAATAATAATAATAATAATAATAATAGAATTGCGGTCAAATAGAGGATATGCACGCGGGATCACGGGGGTACTTGTAATCTTACGTATAAATGATTCGGTGCTACGTTTGGAGAAATCTTGACATTTTCCACCGATATGAGAAAAATATAAAACTTGGTCACCGCGGAACGTACGGTCGAATCGAGAAATAACACGGACCCTTTGTTTGTTCCACCTGCGCGCGATCAATGATACGATTATTACGTACAACGAATACCCTCGATCAAGCATGTACCCTTACCGATCAAGCTGCTCGCCGCAGCTCTTGGAGTGCCCGATCCCCCCGGCCGCCGGTTTGTTCCGATGGTTCGTGCCGGCGGTGTTGTTGTTGTTGTTGTTGTTGTTGTTGTTGTTGTTGCCACCGCAGCCGTTGCTCCTGACCCGGCCGTTGGCCGCCGCGTCGCAGGGCAGGTAGGCCACGACGCCGCGATAGGTGCGCAGCCCGATGAGCCGGGCCAGGCTCCAGACGGTGAAACGCTGGCCCCCGATCGCGCGCAGACGCTCGCTCTCGATGTCGATGTCGGCGAGGAGGCCCCAGCCGACCGACAGGAACGAGTAGAGCGTCTGCTTGCGCGTCTCCACGCGCACGAGGTCCATCCTGCTCGTGTGCCGGCGCACCGTCGCCAGGGCGCTTATCAGCATCGGGTTCTGGTCGAAGGGCTCTCTGCGTGCGCGAATCATCGATCGGTGATTGGTGCGTTAGGGGAGCGAGTACTTATTCTACATGTATATACATTCATATTTTGAACTTGATCCGTAAAAAGAGCGAGGTTGCATAATACGATGATGAGAGGTGCTTTTTAACTGCAGTACGATAAGCTTATACCTGCATCGGGCGTAATCTTTGATATAACTGATGGTAAAACTGCGTAAAACGTTGTGAAGAGCGAAACAATCGTGCGATTAAACGTCCATTGTGCAGGGAATAATAATGTGAATGTGTGTTTCCGCCTCTATTTGCCGCGTTGAATTTTGAGACGCACACGCTTTTGAACAGACTGAGTATATTTTACGTAAATAAATTCTCAACATCGTGTGTGCGCGTACGACACTGTGAAATATGTTTGAAACATTTTAATGGTATCCGATGGCACGCAACAGTTATTGCGATATCTAAAACAAAGTTTTGTAACGGAGAGAACTCGGCCGATCGGATGCATTTTTTAACGCCGCGATTGAGAAAACGAGCGGCAGCTGCGCAACTAACTTTTCCGCGTATTTTTCCTAATCTCGCCCAAGAAATTATATGATTACCGGGTACAGACTGCGATTATTATACGGTTGAGATTCTCGAAAAGCCATAAATGGTCACGAAAAAATAGATTTGTATTGTCCTGACTCCATCATCCTTGTGCAGTGGTGAAAGTTCGAATGCTACGTTTGTGAATCTACTCCCTGCATGCAGACATACATAAATACACTTGAGAACTCTACCTCTTACTTTTGCCGCGCGCAACAACCCACACTGACGGCTAAACTGGAAAATCATACTATGGTTCTGCATTTCTGTTGCATTTCAGCCCGCACATTCGTCACTCCTACATAACTGGACTTATAAATATGTATATGCCATGCGAACCACTTTTTGCTCGCGGCAGTCGCGGTCAGTTCAGATCGATAAATCAAATTCAGATGGGGCGGCTTACGCAAAACCCGAGCGATTATTACGTCGATACTGTACAACATGTAGATATAATATACTCCAGCTCGAATTCCACATAATCCTGCCCGATATCCACACGTGCGTTGAAAATTTTCGGTAGCGCGTTCACCGTGCCGAATCGAGAGTAAAAACACACATCTTAGCCCGCCCAAGCTCGAAAGGAGATGAAAAAAAAACAACAACAACGGCGAGTCACCTTAATTAGCGAGAAACAACGAGGCCAGCCAGCGTCTTTGTACATCAGCACAAAGTGAAGAACACTCACTCGTCTCTAGTCATTCTACAAGCGTATAGTAATAATAATAATCATCATCGTATAATGATGGACACTGCATCTCCCACTAATGAGAAAAAAAAAAAAAAAAAAAAAAAAAAAAAAAAAAAAAAAAAAAA
>JAPYYV010002365.1:2500-20993 GCA_030522625.1 Copidosoma aretas | reverse complement strand
TTATTGTCATGGCTTATATGTGATTATATATATAAAATAGGTGTGCTAGTATATGGATATCAATTAATCATTAGCTTGCCCTGCTTTTTTCCATATTAAATATTTAAGAAATATATAAGGCAATTCATACCTCTAAAAGTACCTCAAATAATATCTAAGTGAGCAAGTAATATCCAATGTAAAAAAGTAATAGATATTCTAACCTCTTGAAATTAAAAATCCTCGTAGTATATTACTTTGCATTAGGAGCCTGACATTTGCGATTTTCATCACCATTTTTAGTGTGGCAGTAGATTTCCATTAAGTATTAAGTTCAACAAAATAATAAAAAATATTTATACGATATCTTATGTATTTCCAAGCAAAACTGTAGACACTTTATTAAAAATAATACGTTTAATTCATTAAAATCTTAACGAATAACCAATCTGTGAAAGTATTTGAACAAGTCCAAACACTACTCTAGAAAGATTATATAATTCTTCTAATTTCATGTAGGTTAAAAAAGAGAAAAAAAAAATACTACGAGAAAGGAAAAACAAAATTCATGATGATTTGAAGAAAAAATTAGGTATATTCGTAAATGCACCAACTCAGGGTGCAGGTAATACAAACAATGGGAACACTGCCCGAAACTTTTTTGACAATGTCAAGACTGTTGCAGAAGTAACAGGTAAGTTTATAGCCGTACTTAACATTATTGAAAGACGCACTGTTCATATTATATCTGCACAAAGACTAATATTTAAAATTTTTGCCAGATTTAGTGTAGAAATACTTGACCGATTCAAGGTCATATTAGCCGAAGTATCTTCAGGTGAATACATCGATGTGAAAGCCTTTAGGATCCACGCATTGCAAACTGCGAAAATGTTTGTTGAGAAATATTCCTGGTTTTGTATGCCCACATCGATGAACAATATATTATTACACGGTTACTAAATAATGGAAACTTTGTATTTGTCGCTGGGACTATTATCTGAAGAAGCCCAGGAAGCAAATCATAAAAACGTCAAGACTTTTCGCAAAAAGTTTTCAAAGAAACATTGTAGTCAAGGTAAAATCTTTAATCTGGGTAGAAAATATTACTCCTTGATAAGCATCTCAGTTTTTTTTACATCAGAAATTTGTTTTCGATAGAATTGCCACAAACACAGACATTTTTCAAAGGCTTATGATGAACTCAGACCCATTTATTTCACTGTGTCGTAAAATTCCTGATACATGTAAAAGACTCTGGACCAAAGATATGCTCTTTCTACTGAAACGTAAGAACATCGTAGTAGAAGACTCGCCAAAGAACAGGACATTGACGATTATTTAATGGAGCATAAATGCAGAGATAATATAATCTATGATAGTGTGATAGTGTCCTATAAGATAATGATAGTGATGATAATTATGATGATGCTTATGATAAAGGTGATGATAATGATCATGATGATAAACATGATAAATGAAATATTTTTTTAGTGTTGTAGGGCCTACATTATAGTATTAATCTGATATAAGTTTATTAGTTTGTAAAGTATAAAGTAGTTTTTAAGTTATAGTATAAGCCTATTTCCAAAGAAACTTATTGAAAATTGTATTATGTGTCTGTGCATACTTAAATACATTTATACAAATATGTAACAAGAAAATTAAGACTAAAATTAGAATCCATAAAAGTATGCGTCAATTTGAAGGTTTTCATACTTATGCAGCGTAGTTAAAGCTTTTTAGGGCAAGAACCGTTCAAAAATTCAGAATTCTTCTTCGTGTATCAAAAAGAAGAAATTATTTTGTAAATTTTACGTATAGAAAATACTAATCAAATATTCATTGATCACATGTATCTTTAATTATATTTATATAGATTCGTTGCTCTTAAATTTTCAGTCACGATTAAAAGAATTTTTTTTTCATAACTATTTTTGGTGATGTAATTAATTCATAAGTTAACAGCTTTCACACCATGTATAAAGTGAATTTGTGTAACTATACTTGTACATCAATTTGACTAAACTCGACAAATTTTTGACGTAACAATAAATGCAAAAACTTAGCAGCCTAATCGAATTGAGTGATGACAGTAAGTAACAATTACTTATTCGTAAAAGAATAAATAGAAATATATACATATTTATAATATATATATATATATATATACATCGAAAAAGTTTAGATGCAATATGCTGAAATGAACTCATCGAATGTTATCCTCCCAAAAAAAATTTCATTAATGGGCAAGAAAATTAAGAAAATTAGCGTTGAAAAAAAAATTTTAATCTAAAAATTGCTAATATGACGCTAGCCACGTAATTTTGAAATGTTCTATTCTTAAGTTACTTTTTTCATAATGCTCTTCTAAATCTTTCAGATTTTTGAAAAAAAAAGTTATGCAAAAATAAGAACTTTTGTCTTGACGTGAAATGCTCCATATATAAATATTCTTATACGCGTGCAGATACTATTACCTTCATGAACAATGTAGTGTCAATGATATAATCCACTTAAACATGTTTAAAATCATTTGCAAATTCACCAGTATGATTTTCTTGTACGACAAATGCAGTTTTTATCAATTTTATGTATGTATATATACATATACATACTTGTATGTTGGTATTCAAACTACACATCATTTTTACAAATGTGCCTTATATTTTTTCTACTTATAATTTTTTTTTATTCCCAAGTCTCTGCTTCGTATGAGCAACCTAATTTCATTATTTAAATTATGAGTTTTTTCTTCATGACACAATAAGATGTTTTTTGTTGAGAACAAAACTACATTATAGTTTTTAACATCCCTTTATTTCTCTCCTGCCTTATACATTTGATGAATTCTTGCTTTTCCATCCTTGAATAATTCGTATTTTCGTTCATAACCCATCAACTATGTTTGTAAATTTAATCAGCTAAATCATAGGCAGTATTTGGAACCAGTTCCTTACAATTCCGTTGGCTTCTGAAGCTTTTTCGTTTATTAATTTCCCTAGGACTCTGTAATTTAATAATCGATGTATCCTTGTCAAATCCTTTCAGACTTTTAATCCTTTCAAATTTTTAAAACTTATTCTCTTGAGCCTCTTTATTTATTCACATCTCCTTTTTTTTTGTCTGAATTTGCTAATCACTTTCAAAAACTCATTTTAACTTTTGCTTTTCGCTACTTTGCTTAGTTTTTTATCGGCTTTTTTAATTTTTGAATATCTGATAATGACTGAAAATTTTTGTTAGTCTTTACTCTAATTTGTGTACTCTTCTTCTATTTTTCGACCATGCTTTGAGTTCACCTGTAATTTTTTTTTTGCTTGATCATCATATAATCCTGTTTATTAATTTTGCAATCTTTTCCTTCTTCAATTTTTAGTTTCTTTGGTACCTGTGTAATTATATAAGGGAACCCGTCTTATTTTCTGTGTTGTTTATTGCACCTTGGTTGATTATTTGATATAAATCTTTCCGTCCTATCTCTTTTAGTCTGATTTGATACTCATATTTTTTACTTTTCTTTCATATTATAATTTTGTTACGATATCCTGTTTCGGTTTTTCCTTTCTTTCTCGCACAATATTATCGAAGATTTTAAAAGTCATCGTTAGATGCTGAAACTCACTTCTAGCTACGTCTTTTAGAGATTTAACAGCACTATAAGCCCTCCGTCTTTACCTCCAATAGAAAAAAAGGAATAATTCACTACCTTCTCCTACATAAGTTATCTACCCGTCCCGATCTTCCTTCGTATTCGGTGGTTGCAGAACAGGTACTGCCCTTATTCTCCATGTTAAATCTTATGAGACAAAAAGTAGTATAAGCGGCCACCGTTGGCCGATGCGAAGGAATTTCCATAAAGTTACGTGTTAAAAGTACAAGTGGCACCAGCCCTCCCCTCCGCCATCATGCAACCAGCGAACACCTATCATTTTATAACGTGTCGATTTGATACGTTATAGGTATCGCGAGCCACGGTAGTGTTAAAAATACTGCTTAAAGGCAAGCCAGTTAGAACGCACCAAAGGTACCTGTAATCCAATATACCAGCATTAACCCACGCAGACGTCTGCATACCGATATCCTCATGCATTCAAGAATACACACATGAATGCAAGAATTCATACGTATATGGCCTCGCAAACCCTCAGTGGAGGTCGTCAGATCCATTTCTACCTCCGTCACCGGCGCAGCGAACAGTGGTCTCGAGAACCCGAAAAATTATTAAAAATTGTTGCGTTACACGAATTTTCACTTAATGTAAGTGAATTTAGGCTTATTTTGTTCCTACAAGCATAACCTACAGGAATCCAAGTCCCCTAAGAGTGTAGCTACTCACTATATATGTATATATATATATATATATATATATATATATATCTTCCTATATTATATAATTGTATGAAAAAAAGTTAGTCCTACCCCCCTCGCTTCCCCTTTCGCTCCCGCCTGGCTCCCCCTCACCACCCCCTCAAATCGCGTAGTTATTCGTTCATTTTTACGTGATTTTTAACTTAATTTTTTCGGGTTAGTTCCTTTCCGCTCCCCCCCGGCTCCCCACGGCTCTCACTCCACCTCCCCGTCGCCTCCCCCTCAGCTCGCCCCCATCACCTTATAAACTGTTCTACAACCCAAGCCCTCCAACATCGTCAAACATTGCCAAAAATAACCGATTGCAGCTGAAGTCGCTTATTCAAAGCCACTCGGGATTTTCTGTTTTGCCCGCATGTCTTATTTGGCTAATAAACAGAGGAACAACAATAAAATGTGACTATTAGTAATACAAATGATGTAGCATATAACAGAACACCCGTACACTCGAGCACAATACTAAATAAAAGTAAAATATAACACCTACAACTAAATAACCAAATGCACTTGCCCGCTTACACTGTCTATCAACAGATCATTTATTTACTAAAAGTGTAAGCAGAGAAGTATATTGGATTTCGAAATGAAGTACATGGAATAATACCCTATATTATACCTTAATAACACCCAATCGCAGGAATGGGGCAGAGCAACCGATTCATGCACATGATGCAAAAAAAAAAACAAGTGTGTGCAAACCATAGTTGTGCGGAAATCTAGAAAATTATATCGTAACAGTTATAAGCTAAGATCTCCTAATCGTATAAAATATCTTTTTAATACAAAATATCACTGGCAATATAATTCTGTGTATCATACTTACTGTGACGGTGCATTATACTTTCAATTATAATGTAAATAGACAATGTTGGCTGGATAGAAAATGCTTCTGACAACATACAAAAATAATCACATTTTATAACAGCTGATCTCTATATTCGAAAAAAAGAAAAAATTATCTTTATACAAATTTCTACTACTACGTCAAGAATAACTAAGTTGGCTCTTTGGAGGCAGGAAATAAAACACGTTAACGTCTGTTATAACACTGTTCAAACACATATTGGAAGACCCGTAAAATTCAGCAAAATACGAAATCCAACTAAAGTAAAAACCAAGCACCTTAGACTAAACAACCAAAAGCCTGCTCAAACTTTTTATTAATTAGTAATTGATTTAGCAATTCAGAATTTAATCAGTAGTCTATTGTGTTTCGGGATAACGTACATTATATAATCATACATTATCACAACAATCGGACAGATCAGCCGAAAAGTTTATGTTTACATAGTCTATTAATACCTTGCTTTTCCTTTATAGTTGCACATAATTTTCTATTTGATACCAATTAAGATTAAAAAATCTGAAAAAATTTACAATTTACACTATATATAAAAAATATATAATATATGTAAATGACTTTATCAATGTCTATTTTAATTATTAAATGACAAACTAATGAAAAATACGATTATGTTAGTATGTAAAATCACATACAGTAATATACGATCCTTAAAGAAATTTTTGAACAAATTGAAACTTTAAAGTTTTTTAAGTTGCAAATTCCATTGTTCGTCAACTATTCAGTGGATCAAGTAAAGATTATAACTTCTACTTATACATAACGTAAACTATGTTTTGATGAATGTCAAGTAGTTATCAATGAGTCTACAGTTTGTACTATAACTATATAGTTGTCTGTCAATCGTGGCTGACCCAATGTCAACGTCTTCATTTGCTTGTCATTCACGCATTTCTTGCTCTCCTACTCTATTCGTATTGCTCTTTTGATTCGTGTTAATTATAATTTTCAAAACTGTGGCAAATTTGACAGAAACGATAAAAAATTCTAAGACATATTTTAATACGAAAAAAAGGTTTTTGAGCAAAACATAATAGCACCATCATGAAAAGCAGGTCAAAATCTATCGATTTTTATTATTTTATCGTGTTTTTGGATTTTTCCCAATCCGTTCAAGGGAGTTGAACACAGTGTGCTCGAGCAAAAATTGCGCCTCTCGCTCGAGGTGGGCCGATCTCGCTGGACGCTCTTATATACGAAAGCTGGAGGCGAGGAAGGTAGGCATGGATTTTAGAATGAGAAAGAAAAGAAAAAGGGGAAAAAATAGATTCAGATTTACAAGTATCATGTTCAATTTAAATGCAAACATACCAGGATATATATGACAAATGAAGGCGGGAAAGTTTATCCTAGAAATAGGCATAAGAAAAAGGGAATAAATTTACTTTTTCCACATAACAAAAATGAACAAGAGCAGGTGGCTTCAATAATGACCAATCGAAGAATTAACGGACTCAATCAATAAAAATAATACAAAATAGGCAAAGAAGATAATGTTGTGCATGAAAAAGTAGAGGATTGGAAAACGATAGGATTTATAAATAGAACAACGAAGGAAAATGAACTTGACAAAATCAAAGATAATTTTACAAAGGAATGGAAGACTTTTGTCAATCAGAAAATAGGAAAAAACATAATGGTAATTGAAATTTCTATCATCTATTAAATGTAAAAAAAAAGAAAAAAGCAGAGATAAAAATAAAGCAAAAATAAAATGATATAGGTGAATTTAGAAGTTTTTAAGTGATAAACTATAGGACCAGCAAAGGAAGAAAAAAATATACAAAGCACACATTGCATTGTAAAGAGAAAAAAAAGATCAAATGTAATGTTAATAATATCAGTCAGAAATATACGATTAAAAGATATTGGAGAGATATGCTAGAGGAAGATAATTCATACAAAAATATAAGATATTTATGTAGGTAAATAAGGCACGACAGTAAAGATTCAAAGTTCAGAAATATATTGTGCGCTATAAATTATGATAATATGTAAATGTAAAAAGAAATTATAACAAATTGTAGTACGTATAATCAATTACAAAAGTTACTAAATTGAAATTAATATTAGTACTAATATAAGACGATAAGAATTTTAAATAGTTATGAAACAAACAAAGTAAATGTAAAATCATATAAAAATTTATATATGTCATAAATAAAAAATAATATAAACGATTTACATTGACAAATATTTAGAAAGAATTTCAAAATGATATGTTCTTATAAACTTATATCCATAATTGATTCTAAAATGACCAAAGATAACAAACCAAGGCTCATAACTATTTCTGTAATAATAATTGTTGCGTAATTATTGTATTCATATACAGACTAATCGATATTAACCTTAAATATTAATGAAAGTCATTATAAGTACTAAATTATTAACAATTATTTGATAAATCAGTAAACTTATTTCATGTATTGACTATATCTATTCAAATTATCAGCGAATTTTTATAATATCGCTTCGGGTATCTATGTTTGTACGCATGTATGTGTATTAAGAATTAACTTTTTTATTTATTTTTTAGACATGATAATAAAAATATAGAAACTTGGGGGTTGGCGCGCGGAGCGCGCAGGGGGCGAAGGCCCACTAGTACATATATATATATATATATATATATATATATGTACAATTTGTACAGGGTGTCCCAAATGTACCGGGACCATATACTATATACGTTATACCAGGTTATTATAATAGTACCTTGATAAATTAAAAAAGACGTAATATTTTGGAAGGACTGCAAGATAAGCTGAAACTTACGATTTTACTGGATTCTTTAAGAAAATCAAACATTAAGGCGAAAAAATAAAGAGGGACTGGTAATTATTACAACATGACCTCAATTCTTCCAATTTGGCAACATCTATATGAAATTATATAAAAAAACTTTCTCTCAATTCGGCATGTGAAAAAAATCAGTTTAAACGTTGACAAATCATTGTAAAATGGTTTTATGAAAAAATCTCTTTTACAAAGTAGAAAAAATGACCTAGATCCAAAATTAACAAGATAGAACAGAAATAATTGTTTCGATCTACTCAAAGGAAAATTATCGTTAAGGCCAATAAATAGATGGGTGTTTGTCTATATGACAACATAACATTGTTTTTACCTTTATTTACTATATCGTCATGAAATTAAGGACGAATATTTTTTTCAAAATTAAAGCATGTTTTTTACTTTCTTAGTACTTACTTGATTATTGTTTTGATTTATAATATTTTACCTGTTATCTAATACATAAAATATATTAAACAGAACTCTATTTCTACCGAGTATGCAAGAGTTGTGCCAACTTTGCTATAATTTTTTCAGTTTTTATTTATTCTTAATTTATTGTAAAAAGATTTTTTTTGGTTCTAACGGTGATTTATTTCCTTATTTATAAATATAATAATATTAAAAATGTAGCATATCAAAATTCATATAGAAACAAACAATAATATGAGCGTAAAGTACGACCAACGTGCCCGAAGGCTCCTTAAAGTAATTTTGTGTTTCTGCTTACCCGAAGGATTAAATGACGTTAATCCTTTATTAATTATGTATAGAAAAGTATTATTTCGCCTAAAAAACTGAACTTTTTAGAAATCAAATGCGTACTTTAACAGGAAAGAAAATTAAAATAAATGTTTTTAGGTTAAGTTGCACCGCTCATACTTACACATAATCAAGCAAACTCAGTTATTACCGAGATGTGTGCCTGCCAGTTCCAAGCGACCGCATTGTCGGTTGAAACTATAAATGTGGTATGTGTAGAAAGAATTAATTTAAACTTTGTATTTTCAAGAATATCAAATATATGAATGATCCGTAAGATAAATTCGTATTTAATCTTCAGAAAGCTATATAATAAATGTTTATTAAGAAAATATAGTTGAAAATATATATAGTAAAAGTCTTGAGATAAGTGTGCGAAGCAAAGCCTCCTCATATTTTAATACAACTAATTTAAAATAAAAAAATCAATTTTGCAACGTAATTGATTTATTAAAATAAAAAAAAAATAAAAAATCGAAACAAATATCATATTAACGGTAATTAGAGTACAAAAACAAATTACTTAGCCATGATTAATAAAAATCTTTCAAGAGTATCTTAAAATATTACTAAATAGGTACACTTATACACACAGACATGCCAACACTTTCAAGTGAATATCAACTTTTGTGTTCCAGTTTTTTTTCTTAATAATACAAGGTTAATATACTTATAGACTTTACTAGGATTGATTGCGTCAGTAAATAAGCAAGGTACTTCGTATAATTAATAATTTTTGATAAAGAAAAAATTTTTAAATACAAATTTGCAGTACGACACAGTCAAGCCAGCTGATCGCACGTACGGATGATCGCATGCTTCGACGGACGGACAAGATGTAACCTGCGTGCTTTGTCTGAGCACCCAGCGTACGAAAAACTGTACGCTTGCTGTACGCTAGAGATGGTGCCACTTGTCAGTATAAATATATATATTTATGTATGTATATATATATACGCATTCTCTTGTATAAATGCATATATATATATGGCATTCTACGTGAACGGAAAAAAAAAACTTCTCTCAAAACTTTAGGAATCAATAGTACTGTTTTAGAAAACAATGATGGAATTTTTTCAGATTTTTTTACCAACACCCTTGCCATCAGCGACGGTCACAATTTTGGAACTTTTTCTTGGACCGCGAACTTTGAAGAAAATGAGAAAGTTGATCACTTTAGTCTAGTTATTATTTCAGACTGCCTTCAACATGATTAGTGGCAGTTTACACCTTTCACTGAGTAGCAATTCAATCTGTAAAAGGTAGATTTGAAACTGTTAATAAAGTTTATTATTTTTCTGACAGTGCACCACAGCAGTATAAAAATTATAAAAATGTTATAAACTTCGCTAACCATAAAAAAGATTTTAATATTGATGCTGAATAGAATTTTTTTCTTACTGCATATGGAAAGGGACTATGCGATGGCCTTGGTGCCACAGTTAAAAGAAGTACAGAACGCGCAAGCCTGCAGTCCAAAGAGATCATACTTACCGCCCAGGAGCTCTATTCATGACTGAGTGCAGCAGATCGTTTACCAAATATTCATTTTGAATACTGTAGTGACAAGTCCATTGAAGCGAATAGAAAAAAACTTAATACTAGATTTAATTCAAATTCAAGAGTTCAGAGCTTCCAACGAAAACATTGCTTAATAAATTTGGATGATGGATACATTAGAGCTTAGACTCATTCACTATGCTCTGCTTTAAAAAATTTAAAATAATCTAATTTACTGTTCGTTTATAATTATAAGAAAGTAGCTATTGTTTCCCAAATAAAATGAAAAAAATACTTATTAAGAAAACACTAGAATTTATTTACTTCTACACTTAAAAATTACCTACATACAATTACATATAATACCTATTATGATCGAAATCTGTCGAGTAAAAGACTTCCAAATATTAACGGATTTTTTTCTCGAAAATGACGTAATTTACAAAAATGTTGCAAGGGACATTGTTGATTCAAAATTATACGTAGATTATTGCCATATTCTTTTATTTGTAGAGTTCAATAATTTTAAACATATTAGCCGCCATACTGGATCGATTATTTTTAATGTAGCAAATTTGACACTAAGATCGTATTACGCGCCTCATTTTATGTCAAAAAACACTTTTTACACATATTTTTTCGTCATGTGGAACAAGATATAAAGTAGAAACTGTGTTTTTAAACATTTAGCGCCCTCTAGCGCCAATATTTCACCTCCGCCCATCATAAACCAAAAGTCATTCGATAATGCATATAATGAGCTAAAAAAAAAAATTAAAAAAAGAAAGTGTCATACTTTAAAAAAAATCGATTTTAAAACTTAGAACTTAGAAATAAGGGGTTAAAATAACCTCCAAATTGTTTTTACTAACGTTATTGTTTTCTTCGAACAAAATGCTAACAATTTGTGTTTTTTTTTTTTTTTTTTCAATACGCGTTGATTTGTCTCCGAAATTAAGAAGTTCGCGGTCCAAGAAAAAGTTCCAAAATTGTGACTGTCGCTGACAGCAAGGGTGTTGGTCAAGAAATCTGAAAAAATTCCATCATTGTTTTCCAAAACGTTACTATTGATTCCTAAAGTTTGGAGAGAAATTTTTTTTTTTTCCCTTTGACGTGGAATGCCCCATATATAAACTTTAAGTTTTCGGGAGATTTTGTAAAAATATTTTCTACTTTATGTTCTGATTCAACTTCCACAATATCAAAGCTTCCTTCCGAATAATTTTTATTCACAATATCATGATGAACTTTAATGTATTTTTGAATTCCTTGTAAAATTACCAAATTTAGCTATATTAATAACTCCTGAATTATTATCATACATTTTAATCGGTTTATCTCACTTCAAATCAAAATCTTTCATCAAATCTCTACTAATTTACAATTCATTAAGAGCCTCTAATAACAAAATATATTCGGCTGATGTTGAGCACTTTATTACACTATTTCATTTTCTCGCTTTACAAATAACTACATCTCAATAAAACCTTAAAGTATGTCCCGATCTGAATTTTCTTGGGTATACATACCCCGAAACTCTCATCGCATATTGAACATGTGTTTCATTATAACAATTCTGGTATTTACCTTAATTATTACACTGTAACTTATATTAAGTCTCGTCCCTCGACTAATATACAAAAGTTCGCCAATTGAACTTCTGTACTTTAAATAATTTTGCACTCCTTCCGCTTAATCTATTTTTAAATTTAATTTTATAGGTGTACTATACAATTTCGCATTCTCTAGTATATAATTATTTGCTGAAGGCCTTTCTGACTTAAAATCATCATTTTTATTATTATAATCAATATTTATTCCTCAATAATTTTTTATTTCGACCATATCTTTTAAACCGAATCTTTCTGACAATTGTATCTTAATCATACCAATACTCTTAAGACTTTTACAGCAAATCAACAAATCATCAACGTATAGAATAATATATACTTTATCTTTTCCATCATTTTCGGAATGCAAACAATTATCAACTTTACTATTCTGAAATCCTGAACTATTTACAAATTGGTAAAAAAATTCAAATCAAGCTGTAGGACTTTCTCTCAAATCATATATTGATTTTTGCACTTCACATACTTCTTTGGATTTTGTTCCAATGCCCTGAGGTTGTTTGACATACACCTCTGATTTAACTTTACCATTCAAAAATGCCGTTTTAACATCCCTCTGATCAATAAGTCGCCTTCTTGACGACAATACGATAGCAAGATTTTCTACGTTTGCATCTAAGCGACCGGAGTGTAAATATCTTTAATAAATTCTTTGTTAAAATTCTCTAACCAGTACCTTAGCTTTGAATTTATTTTCATCTTTATTAGAATGAACCCATTCTGCATAAAACTTTTTTATCTTTTGGCTTATCCACCAATACCCAAGTTTTATTCTTATTTGACAATTTACTCCTTTTTCCATTACAATTTTCCAATTATTAGATTCAAAACATTCTACTGCTACATCAACACTGTAAGGATTATTCACGTTACACTAATGAACAAAAATTATTCACATAATTTTTATCATATCTGTCTGAATGTTTCAGATTTAAAAAAATATTTATTTTCATATTCCTTTTACCATTTACATTTTTAGATTTATTTTCGTTCTCAGTAATATTTTTATTATTATTTTTACACTTAAAATCTTTAAATTCTTAACATAACTCAGGCGTATCATCAAACATTAAATTTTTATTTTTAAATTTATCATTATCTTTTAAACCAATACAATGTTCATCTTTTTCTACAACATGAACATGTCTAGCGACAATAATTCTACTATTCATTAAAACTCTGGATCCTATGTTCTCATAACCTACTATAATTTCTACATCCGGTTTTCTATCCTATTTAGACCTTTTTATCTGTTCAGGTACACGCACAAATACTCTGCTTCCATACATTTTTAAATAGTTTACGTTAGGTTTCATACCGAAAAAAATTTCAAAAGGAGTTTTTAACTCAGCAGTATTTACAAGTGTCCTGTTCTATAGATAGACTGCCGCGCATACAATTATCTGGACTAGCTCACGCACTGAAACTAACGCATCCGATAAACAAGACAATATATATAAATATATAATATGTATATATGTATGTATATATGTGTATGTATATATACTAGTGGGGCTTATTCCCGTGCGCGCCAAACCCCATACTTCAATATTTTGATTCTCTTGTCTGAGTAATAAGTAATACAATATATTTTTTAATACACATATATGCGTACAAACATAAATAACCAAAGAAATCTCATAGACAAAATTGTTGTCTCTTAATAAATTTTTTAATTATTTTTTTCTTCCTTTTTCCTTATTACCATCCCTCTTTCTTTCCTGTCTTAATTTTTATATAGCTCTCCGAAACTCATTTGAATTTTTCTTTCTGCTACACTTCTTAGCTTTCTTACGTTTGTTTAATTTTTTCATCCCTTATTATTCTATTCATGCATTTTGCGTTACTCGTTAATTCTATCTTTACTCTCTCTTTTATTTTTTTAGTATTCTATAAATCTATTTGTTATCCATATTTTTTGCTCAATTATAATGGAATCCTTACTATTAATTTGCAATGATTTTTAGCTTTAAAGATTTTTTCATTTTTAGTTCTTCTACTACCTATGTACTACCAGCACGCTCTGCTAGCTAATTTTCCAATTATTTATATTTATAAGATGAATCATTTTAATAATTATATAAATATATAAATTTTTTTATAATAATAATCAATGTTTCTCTTATTTATTAAAGGAGCTTATAATTGCTTTATACTTTAATTTAAAAAATGATTATTAAAATATATTTTATTCTTTTTAAATTATAAATATTCTAATATTTTTTTTAATGCTGTTTTGAAAATATTTCTTTTAAAAAATCTTAAAATTGAAAAATAACATAACATTGAAAAAAATGATGCTTGGACTAGAAATTCGGACAGATACACAGACGTGATGGATTGTGATTTTAGATAACAAATTATCAACCCAAACTTAGCACATATTGCAGTGTATTTATGTAGAACAAATGTGATACCTTTTGTTGGGTTAACTCACCGGTTTTTTTTAAATATTACTATTACTTTAAATACTCATAGAACAACTGTAAAAGCTATGATGATGATACTAAAAATAATCGCACTTTTGAATGAATCTCATTATATCTATATTACATTAATAAGATTATCCATATACTTATATGAGTACAATGATCCGTCAATTGAATGCATTTATGCTCTTTACATTTATTAAGCACTATTTACATATTTTATTCAATTACCACCATTCTATTTGGAAAGCTTTTATAATTTATAGTGATTTTATGCTTTTTTTCCAGCTAAAGAAACTCCCTACTGTTTCAAATATTTTGACTGCGTAAATTCCAATGTTTGGTTATTATGATAAAATTGTTTCTACTCGATGTATTATAAAATTTGTAAATGAAATTTAAAAATTTATTCCAGACTTAAAATTAGTTACATTAAAGTGATTTGTTATTTTTTTACATGTATTATATTTTATTTTTTTTTAATACTCATATGTAATGCAATAATAATTTATAAAATAATGTTATAAAGATATCAACAGTACAACATTAAACTTCAGACAAATCACATTTTTCAAAGAACATAGTAAGAAAAAATTATTTAAATGTGCTGAATGTACAAAAAATTTTAAAAGATTGACACATTTAAATAGACATGTATTAATTCATAATGAAGGACATGAAAAAAAAATTTGTCAAAAATGTGGTAAGGGTTTTAAAAGATCAGACGGCTTAAGGAGGATTAAGAGTTTCGCTTAGAGGGGCAGAAACGAGGAGTCCGCCCTTCCATCCAAAAGTCTCCGCTACGTATGCGCAATATAATTTTATCATTTATTCCATGAAAAATAATCTTTGATTAAAACTTTCTACATTATCTCTTTTGCTTAAGCTTAAAACCGCTTTAACTGTGCTTTGCTCCTAATCTGTAGTTTTTTTCCATGCCGGGAAAATTTTTTGTTGAGAACCTAACTTCTTGATCTATGTCCTAATTCTTAACTTCCGATGCATCCACCTTGAATTTAAACAGATCTGTTTTTATCCTTTATTCATTTCCAAAAATCAACACTTTCCTTTTTAATTTGTTTATTTCCAGTATATTTCCTGTACTTTATTTAACTAAGTCTTTCTGCATATGTTTTCTGTCTTTGATATGCTAGACGCCTTAAACAACCTCATAAGATAATTTGAGACAGTTAATTCTGAGTTTGCCTACTGTTACACCTCCTGTTTTATTTAAGATTCACTTATTGCCTACTTTTTAGATAAATAAATTCAAAAGTACTAGGCTTCATGGACACTCTTGCCTTTTCTTTTTCATAGTTTTGAATAAATTTGTTAGTCCCTGTCCGTAATGAACTGTTTTTTTTTGTATATGTTTAGATTATTTTGAACATTTTTGTCATTTTCAAACTTATTTATTTTAAGTTTTTGCTTTTAATTAAATTATTTAGTACAAAAATAAGGTATCTTGTTCTTTTTTTTGTTCTGATAGCAGTCTAACTCTGTCTTATTATTTTTACCTCTCTACTGATTTTTTTACATTTTCAGCGACTATAATTTCTTAAATCTTGTATGTTACATTTAAAAAGCCACTCCTCTCTAGTTTCAAAGTACTTCTACTTCTTTCTTGCCTTGTGAATTTAATAGATTCCTGCTATTGCCCACGCTACGATAATATGTGTGTCAGTCTATAAGCTATGAAGTTTGTTTGTTAAATTAAAAGTCCATTTTATTTACAAATTCTTGAAACAGTTTTCCATAATTTCATCGTCTCCTGTGTCGCTTCTGTTTTTTATTTCCATAAGAAATTTTTTTTTCAATGATGAATATATTCTTGCAAAAAATTACCCTATTAAGCGCCATAAAGCAAATTCTTCGCATAAATAATGCCGAGAGAAGCTTAAAAACATTTAAAAAGGTTCCATGGTCAGAAGAATCTATATTCTAGAATTATTTATAAAGAAAATTGTGCAAATCTAATAACATCAAGCTCATTTTTATATTATACGAGGGTGATCATTGTGTTAAAAAAAAACATTTTTTCTTAATTTTTTATTTTGCATGCCAAGATATTATCACTTACAATAGCACCTTAATTAAACTCATGGGACATTTTTAATTTTAATTTGATTTTAATTTACCAAGGCTTGTCTTATTCTCTAAATGATTTGAGATAGGATTAACGTGACAAATTTTCTCAAATTATTAACGTATCTTAAAATACAAGCAATTGTTCATACGAAATTGTAAGTTTCAACCAGTTTCCGTATAAACAATTGCACATGACATTGGATACGTTACTTATTTTAAAAAATTTGTCACGTCAACCCTATTTAAAATCATTTAGAGAATAAAACAAGCCTTGGTAAATTGAAATTAAATTAAAATTAAAAATTTTCCATGAGATTATTTAAGGTGTTATTGTTAGTGATAATATCTTGGCATAAAAAATAAAAAATTAAAAAAAAATATTTTTTTGTAACACAATGATCACCCTCGTACAATATGAAAATAAGCTTGATGTTATTAGATTTGCACAATTAACATTACAAATAATTCTAGAATAAAGCTTCTTCTGACTATGGAACCTCCTTATGAGTAGTATTTTCCGTGTAGGTAATTGAATGCGTCAGCAGCAAAGCATGTCTTATCGCTGATTCAAGAATTTTATCAAGATTTATAATGATATATATAAAATTTATCTCCTTAAGATCTAAATAATACTTTTCGATTAAATATATGGGATTCTTTTCACGGCTTCTATAGGTATGATTATACATTTTTGGCGTACGATTATGATTATCGTTATTTTATTTATTATTTATATTTGCTATATAATCAATGTTCATAGAGGTTGGATTTCATATAGGTATTTTTATACTTATAAGTAAGTAATAGTGTTGCCAAAATTTATCACGAAAGGAAAAATATGTTTACGGGGGAGGTAATGGGGAGTTATGAGAGGAGTCTGGTGGGGAGCTAAAAAAATGCTGGGATAAAGAAAGGATTGTAAGAAGAGGGGCGAGGGGGAGCAGAGGAAGCGGCGGAAGCTAGCTCAAATTATCTAAGGTCATATTTCACCATAAAAAAAACGGATAATACCATACATTAGGGGCGTGCTATGAGAGAACTTAGGGGGAGCAAGAAGGAGCTAGTACTTACCCTAAAACCAGATTACTATATAATGTAGAAATATATATAAATCCTCTGTTCTATTGACATTGTTTGCAATTATAATTATATCTTTATTATAACTATTATAACAAAAATATGTGCTATCAACATTTCTCTTTCGAAATCATCAATATTAAACAAGTATTTACCATCTTTAAAAAGTAAATATTGTATAGTCTATAAATAAGCATAATCATCATAAATATGAGTAAACAAATCTATAATAATTATTAAAATGTAATACAAAGTACGTTTTCCTCTAGCTCAAAATATCAGAATACCATAAGATATATTATAGATATACGCATAACCATCTATTTTAACAATTTAACATGATTTTGCAGTTTTTAAAATACGCCAAAAATTCTTCGAATAATAAAACATAATCAACATTCAACGTAATTAAATTGTAGTGATATCATCATCATCATCGTCGTCGTCATCATCATCAATATCATCGTCATCGTCATAGTCATCGAGTCATCGTCATCGTTATCATCATCATCATCATACTCTTCCTCATCATCATCATCACCATCATCGACATCGTCATTGTCATAGTTATCGTAAACATCATCATTACTAACATCATCGCCACCATCATCATTATAAATATCATCATTTTTATCGTCATTGTCATCAGTATCGTCATCATCATCGTCATCGTCAACATCATCATCATCATCATCATCATCATCATCATCATCATCATAAACAACATCATTATCATCATCAACATCATCATTATCATCGTCTTGGTCATCATCATCATCCTCGTCCTCATTATCATCATCACCATCATCGTCACCATCATCATAATTGTTCTTGTCATCATTATCGTTACCGTGACCTTCATCATCATCATTATAAACTAGATCATCGTCGTCATCATGATCATCATCATCATCATTATCGTCATCATTATTATGACTGTTATTGTCAGCGTCATTGTCGTCGTCGTTGTCACTATGACTATCATCCATACCATCAGT
>JAPYYV010002364.1:0-22246 GCA_030522625.1 Copidosoma aretas | reverse complement strand
CTTAAGTGAGGATAGCTTGAGAGGGGCTGCTTGGGTCAGTCAAGCAAGAACGGCGGCACAGGCCGAGCTAACCCTACCTTATTTTTCTTTCAGTGTAAGAGAAATCGCATTTTCCACTGATGCGCATTTGGCCAGGGCAATCGTTGCTTCGCAAGCGCCCTCGGGCCCAGTGATTTCTCGGGTGAGATGCACATTATTGACAAAAACTACTATTCCCGTACCTAGGGCGTAAAGTCCAACTAATGCGCCCGAAGAAAAGAAAAAAACATCTTCTACCTTAATTAATAAATTTTGGTTAATAAATTCTACCACGATTCATACACCTTGAAAAAAATTGTTTTTGAAACAAAACTTCTTTCCCTTTACTTGCTCAATAGTCAAAATTTACTAGAAAAAATAAACAACTTTGTTGTTATTCAGCATGACTATTATTTATTTGTTTACATTACCAATTTTTTGGAGCTCTCACAAAAGATGTAAATTTTTCTTACGAAAGATGTATATAGCACCTGATGGACCTACTTACCTACTTAATTGCTGTCAATAAAAATTGATGCTTTTTAAAAAATTTGGTTTTATTTCAGTCAAATTATAAAGTAAATGTGTTTTTAAGATATTTTATGTACCTTACTGCGCTAAACAACCTATATCATGACTTTTTTATTTCCGTTCAAATTTACCCTAAGGATGGAATTTCGGGAATTCTAAAAATTTGACAATGTAAACAAATAAATTTAAGTACTGCTCATCATCAACGAAGTTGTATATTTTTCCTAAAAAATTGTTTTTGTATTAAGATAGGTCCTGGGTGTAGTATTCGTTCTGTGTTTGACACTTTTAACACTATTTTTATATTGAAAACATTTTATTTGTGCTTCTGCACGATGTATTTTTCTCCACATTCACGTTATAGTTTTATTTTTTTTTATTTTTACTAATAGGTGTGTAAACTTAAGATTTATTTTATCATGATTAGGTTGTTGTATTATAAATATGTAAGTCTTATTTTAATTTCATCATTCACCTTAAAATTTCGAAAACGTCATTGTAGTTAATAAGTTACAAAGCATGTTTGGATATTCAGCATGTGTCTTCGTAGCCTCCATTTTATGCGCAGCTGAAATTTATCTATTATTGACCAAACTAACATTGAATCAATAAATTTAATAGATCTCAATCTATAAGACGCCAAAAGACATAATTTGATATTTTTCACTACGATTATGTTATAAATAGGTAACACATGACTATTCTGATACTACTATCTAGCTACTTTCTTATTTACTACTCTACAATCTTGCAAAGTCGTATAAACAGGCTTTCATATGCAAGTAAAAAATTCTCCGATACTTAAAAGCATGAAAAAACCAGACAAAAAAAATTTTAAAAAATTAAAAAAAATTTAGATGTTTAGGAAGTAGAAGCAAGATTGATATTAGAAGACGAAATAATTATAGTTAAGATACAATCAAATTAAAATTCAATGAGATCAGGGTCAGGAACACAGACACATTTACGACTATCAGAAACTATTCAGGAAATTTACAAAACAGCCACAAAAGTAAAAGTGTAGGAATTAGAGCACATTGGTAAATATATAAATATTTATGCCAAAAGATTGGAAATTTAAGGGACAAATGTGAGGACACAGCGGCAAATTTATTAAAATGAAATACAGATAACATAGAAAAGCATAGGTATAACTAAAGAAGGAATACCATAAAGATGAATTTGTAGTAATTAAAATTATACGGCTTTTATAAAAATACGTGAAAGCTTATTTTTGTGAAAACAATTGATCTAATACCGTTTTCATCTTCAGGAAGCAAGAAAATGCAGGTTTTAGCTGAGAAAACAGGTACTAAGAACTATTTCCATCGTTGAGCTGATCGCACGAGCAAGAGCCAAGAACTCGAGGAGCCGACACGCAGCCACAGAAAGCAGCATCGACACGAGTCAACGGCAACGTGCAGCCAATGTCCATCTAGCAGCCACCAACCTTCCAGCTGACCTGACCTGCCTGACCAGCTGACGACTTTCTCGCAGCTCACACTGCCCCAGTTGTCATCCTCGTCAAGGTAGACGGCAGCCAAGACAGCAGCAGCAAGCCCTCGCCGGGAACTACAGTCCCCCGGAAAGGATGGTTAACTTCGAGGTATAATGTACACAAAAATCGAGACGTAGCAGCGTAAATATTTTGCAAGTGCGAGTTATGTGTGTGTGTGTGTGTGTGTGTGTGTGTGTGTGTGTGTGTGTGTGTGTGTGTGTGTGTGTGTGTGGGCGAGTTCACGGATGAGAAGCGCCGAGTAGGGCTATAGTGAGAGAGAAAGATAAGGATTTCTAAAGTATCGTCTAGAGTCGTGTTTCGCCATTTTTTGTATCGCGGGTTCGTGATCGAAGTGTGCGTCGAGAAAGAGAAGGAGAGAGAGAGCGTGTACGAATTTTTGAGTCATTAATTGTCATAATCTCGGGGTGCGTGTGTCGAGTATGATTTGCACGGTAGTTAAGGAATCGAGTTGGTCATTAAGAGAATTGGTGACCTGGGCAAAGAATCACTGTAAAGTACACAAAGTGTTGAATACTGTCGAGAGCAGGACTTCGTATTTTGCGTGTGTGATTTTTTGGTAGATTTCTTTTAGGAGCTGCTCCTTTCCCGAAGAACATCCAGCACCGAGATCCTCTTTCGTTTGTAGAATTACAGTGGCAGAGGGCTGAGTTGAAGCAGAGGTGTAGAGTTGTTTTATTGTTGACAGGGTATTCAGGATTGCCCGCGATAGAGTGCTACCTGCGTCCCGGGCTAGTTTAATGCAACGTCATACCTTTATAAAAACAGTAAGGCAAAACAAATTCTTTGTGAACAGACAATATACAAGAAAAATACGGATAAAAAGATACAAATAAGAAAGTATAAGCACTTAAAGATCTGTAAACTTACTAAATTATCCGAAATCTCATTATTTTCACAGACGTAAACACAACAAAGACATGATTTCTATAAATTACAAGATTTACAAAATGTAGCAACAAAAATAAAAATAAGGGTAAAGGGGCTCAATGTAAGAAGTTTGACAATATTTGCCTTAGGAAAGAACATAACGTACAGACACAAGATGTTGAAGTATCAAAGATATAAAGAAGGACGGGGATAAACTATGACAGGACTAGCTCTAAGGTCCAGGTGTTGAAAGTAAGATTAAGAGATTTCAACGCCAATAGAAACAAATTTTGATCCAAAGAGGAATAAAACCTGGGCTTCAATTATGTTTTGGAGCGCAGGATCAAACAAATTTGCCTTGACAGTCTGAAAGTTTAATCATGCCACAATCTAATACAATAATTGTATCATTTAATGTTCTGAAAAGTTATGATCAAAGTGTACACCGTTTTGTTTAATGTTAAATTAACAGTATAGAAATCGGTCCCTTATAACGCCTTGGACCTTATTACAAATTAAATCAATTTCAAAAGTGTAAATTCATGACAAATATTTCTTAACGTTTAATATTCAACATGTTTGAGTGCACGGCCTTTTATTATCTAACAATAAATCTAAAAAGTTAGTCTGAAAAATGTCAATGTTTGCAGAATTGTTACGTTTGCAGAATCGTTCAAAACTACTTAAAGAGTTTTTATTAATACTGTATAGTTAACTTATGACAATACTATTTGCAAAAAATAAGTGTTATTTTTTTTGCAGTGGTAGAATGTTTTTTTGTAGGAGATTTCTCAACTCCCAGTGACGTACCCTATTTAGCTCTGTTACTCTATAGAAATTGATTTATACTTATTACTCTATTCTAAAATTTATTAATATTATATTACTATATATGGGTATGAAGTGATTCACAGTAATTGGATCCTACGCAGTAATTAGGTTATTTACCATTTAACACAAGCCTCCTGAAAAAATTGTAAATCCGTGAGGGATGTGGAGGCTCTTAGATGGGGGGAAATATACAAATGACATAAGTGCAAATTACGTAAAAACTTAGCGAATTCGCCTGTGATTTAAGGGGGCGGAAAAGGGAAGGGGGGCGGAAGGGTCATGAGGACTTATAATCTGTACAACTATGTAAAAGTAAATACATATATATATATATATAAGGCCTCGATACCTACGCGCTATACGTGCTAATTCTACCCCACAATAGCTAACACTGAAATGTTTTGTCTCATAATCTGTATGCACTCATTATCTGTCATGTTACATATGAAAAAATTTCAACCAATGAATATATATATATATGTATTTGTTTTAATAATGTTCTGGAATAATTATGCATAAAAAATAAAAATGCAAAATTTTGATATTTTTTTTCGTGTTGTATGAGCAAATTGCAGAACTGCCTAACTTGTCGGTCCCCGATAACGTATTAAACCTTATTCCTAATTCACTCCATTTCAAAAGTATGAATTCATATTATAAGTGTTATTGCACGTCCTTTTATGGTTTGATAATAAAACGTAAATATAAATAATGTAAATAGTGTCAAATTTGTAAAGTCTGTCTATACAATTTTAATGTTTGATACGTTTTTACGTTTGCAGAACGGTTCAAACCGACTTAAGGAGTTTCTATTGATACTATATACTTAACTAGGGACAATACTATTTGCAAAAAATAAGTGGCACTTCTTTCACAGTGGTAGAACTTTTTTTTTGTAAGAGATTTCTTAACTCCCGATAAGGTGCCCCATTTAGCTGTTACTATTTTCTAAAATTGATCTATACTTATTTTTCTTATGCGAGAGAAGGAGCGGAGTGCCCCGAGAAATATACTACAGTCAGTACCGCTTACACACGCATATAACCTCACTTTTTTCTTATTATTCGTAGAATCTCCAATGATCGAGACTCTAGCACTTTACACTCAAATAATTGTTATCGGCGTATTCTAAGATGTAAGGTTCTATATCGTAGACAAGATATTACCTCATCAAAAATTATCTTACACTTTAATATAGCGGAAGACAGGGCTCTGATATCCGATACACAGTGAGCTATAATGCCAAAATTTGTCTCAAAATAAGAGAACTCTTGACAGGAAACTCCGATTTGAAAGTTTTTTTAAATTTCAGGCTTTGGATAGTAGAATGAAGGAAAATTACTGCCTAGACATACCGTGTCACAGGGGGGGGGGGGGGGGGGTTAAACGCCCCCTGAATTCCCCCAAAACCAAAAATAGAGCCTATTAAAAAAAACATATCGTTTACTGAAAACGGATGAAAATTTCCTCTAGTAATCCAATGCCACATCACCTATAATTAGGATCTTGCATGAAAAATTCCATTTGGCCCGTCTTGCATAATTTTGAAAAATAATCGACATGTCTTTTTTTTTTCTTAAAAATAAAAATTAAAAGAGATATTGTACCTTTAAATTATGGTATTTTAAAAGTAATAGAAAGCACTATATATATGCGACGTTGTAAAGCATACATTACACATGTATATTCCACAATTAAGTACGAAAAAAATGAGACAAAAAACATCAAAAATGATATAAAGCTTTTAAAGATACAGCGTTTTAAGAAAAGTATCAAACGTACACATAACCTTAAATAACGCAGAAACGGTTACATGAAATTTTTTCAACATTGAACATTGTCAAATAATACCAGAACCAAATATTCCTGAAAGTTTCAAGAAAAACATTACTTTTTACTCGAGTTATAGGAAAAAATCAAAATGACTATTTCTCACATATGTCATGACGTCACATACACAAGGTGTATATTTACGGCTATGAAAAATAGATAACCTTCAAAGGGCTACATCTTTGAAGTTATTTATTAAAAAAAAAAAAAAAGTACTTGTAGATTATTTTTTTAAACTCTCTACTAAATGAAATTTTTCATAGAAGATCCTACTTTATTATGATTTTGAGCAATTAAAGGTAGCGCCAGCAATATAGCGACCAAAAAAACCGAAATTTTTGAAAATTTTTATTCTTTTTATAAATTAAGTATAAACTTAAATGTAATTGTTTAAATTGATTTTTGATGGAATAAAACTGAAATACCTTATGCCAGTTGTATTAAAAATGGCAGCTGACGCAAAATGGCGGCTTATGCATATCTTTAAAGTCCACGCAACATGGCTGTCTAATAAAAGAGCTTTCCAAGTAAAATAAAATAAAATAGATCTAACCTTCATGAGTTTAAAATGGTTGTTAAGACAAGATGGCGGCTAACACAAAATGACGGCTGACGTATATCTTTAAAGTCCCTGAGACATAAGTGTAAAATAAAAGAGCTTTCCAAGTGGAATATAATAAAATAGATTTTATCTTCAGAAGTTTGAAATGATGGCCAAGACAGGATGGCGGCTTGCACAAAAATTTCAATAATTATATTTAATTTTATACCTTATTCCTTAAAAAAATCGAAAGTTTCAAAAATTTTGTAAATTTTGGTCGTTACATCGCTGCCGCCGTCTTCAATTGCTAAAAATCATAATAAATAATAGGTAGTGTGACATTGGATTACTGTAGGAAATTTTTCATTTGTTTTTAGTGAACGATATAATGTTGTTTTTTTAAATGATCTCTATTTTTGGTTTTAGGGGACTTATACCCCTCCCCCCCATCCCCTCCAAATAATGGTATGGCTAGGCACTAGGTTTCCTCTGTTCTACTATCCAAACCCTAAAGAATAAAGTAAAAACGTCCAAATTGGAGTTCCCTGTAAAGAGTTATTCTATTTTGAGACAAATTTCGGCATTTTAGTTCACTGTGCGACGCCCCAGTAGTTCAGAAAGCCCTAAAAATGGATAAAATCATGCTGCCTACGAGCTTTTCTCGACTTATCTGGTTTAGGGCTTATTTTTATCCTTTGATTATAGATTACTAGCATCGAATTCCCTCAGAGATGTGAAAATTCATTATATGTATGTATACAATGTACATATATATATATAGTGAATTTCGATGGTCCCATTACCTAGAATACATAAAAACGCTGTAACTTAAGTGTGTATACAAGGGTTTTCGAGGTCACAGATTACGAATCTAATGTAAGATTTACCAAACTCAAGATGGCGGATTCTAGATGGCAGACAAAATTTTCAAACATTTACCGATATTCTCTAAATTTTGTATACGGAGGTTTTTAAAGTCGGGGATTGCGAATCAGAGTTTGAATTTACCAAACTGGAGATGGCGCATTTATTATGGTGGACAAAAATTTTAAACATTCACAGGTTTACTCCAAATTTCGTATATGGGAGTTTTTGCGATCGCTGATTATGAATCTGAGCTTAGATATGTGAAGTTCAAGGTGCTGTACCCAATCTGGCAAAAACCTAATAGTCCAAACTGCTATACTGGGTTAATAGGTATAAAGAAAATTCTAAAAATCTACTGGTTTTCTATTGATAAAGGCAAAGTGTAATAGTTGTACTTTTTTCTGTCTTTTATTACTTTATTTCACTTACAAATCAATTCTGCTTTTATTAGTTGTCATAAGACAAGCATAAATATTGGTATGGGGGCAGTCTTATATGAGACAAGAACTTACTTCAAATTAACCCCCCCCCCTCTAGCCCATTAGGCTGATTCGAAAGAGAATCGAACAAGGGTATACATTTAAATAGTACAATAACAAGTAAAATACATTCAAAAGATTTGTTTAGTTTTTAAGGGATGTTTCACTCCTATATTAGAAATTAAGACGTTTCAATTGCTTTTTTAACAGACAATTTAAAAAAAATTTTTTTGTCTTGTACTAAATTTAGTGGAAATCGGTAGATTTCTACAAAGTTTTCATGTATGCTTTACGCTGAGCTTGTAATAACTTCAAATGAAAAATTCGAGTACTGCTAATTCTTTTTTTTCAATTCAATCTGCTATGTTTTAACATTACAATTCAATACAAATCAAAATGTTCGGTCGATATCTTTTTAAAAAAATCACATTTTATTATTTTACGAAAAAAAATCGTTTTTTTTTCTAAAACTCGCTGTTTCAAACTATATTTTAATTAATGTTGCTCCCATTCCTGATGGGACAGTTGGTTTATAACTTAAGTATGTGTTTGCCAAA
Organism: Copidosoma aretas; assembly: GCA_030522625.1. NCBI lineage: Eukaryota > Metazoa > Arthropoda > Insecta > Hymenoptera > Encyrtidae > Copidosoma > Copidosoma aretas. Next base: position 14,206 of record JAPYYV010002364.1, on the reverse strand, counting down.
AATACAATACTAGTTATAATTAATACTTTCAGTTGTATAACAATTTGAAAAGTAATTGATAAAAATAAAGCTAAATATCAACCAAAGGCTGTAGTGTTCATTTGCGCGTTTATATTCTATTACTAGTGCTTTACTTTACTTTTAGCTTTACTTGGAAAGAACCTTCTCGATGACATGGACAATGTTATTGTTTTGTTAAGCTCGCATGCACTTACATATGCCTATACTGTTTACATTTTATATGTATGAAATTTGTTGTTACTTGACTTAAGATCGCTTCACACTACTCTATTTATATATGTATACATATTTTGTGTTGTCTACTGCACACAGAAAAAATTTTAGCTCGGCTAGAGCTTGGCAGGCAGCGTTGCCATAGTTTATACAGTTGCGTCACTCAGTGCTAAACAAGCCCCAACCAGCACGACTATCACTCTACTTTTTCTGTGTAGTAGTTGTCTATCATTACTTAGTCTTGTCTTGAACAACAAAGTTAACGCTTACTATTACTGTTGCTCTTTAAAAAAATACCTGTCCATTATTTGTAGTGTTTTGTATCAAAATTGTAAAATATTGTGGGTAAAATATTCGTAAGTAAACATGCCGTACAAAGCTTTAACGCACGAAGAAAATCGAAACAAAGTGTGTTTACTGTGTTTGCGAAAATACAACCAAATGTGTATTATTAAAAATACGTTGCAATCCGATGTCGCCGATCTTTTTTAGTGCTCTATAGATCTCCGTGATGACAGATTACCAACAGCTATATGCAGTACCTGTCGAAAAAATCTCTTTCTCTCAAAAGCTGGAAAGAAAGTAATTGAATTACCCGATGTATCGAAAATCTTACGCCACGAAAAAACTAATATAGCTACAAGATCGAAAGGCAATTCAAAGTGTAACTGTGACGTCTATCTGATAGCACGCAGCAATCTATTTACTACTTCTGAAAAGTCTGATGAAAATCAGTAATCTAGTAAGTGGTAATGATTCAGACAAGGATGTATTTTTGAAACTTACAAGATATTCTATTATATTTTTTTTAAATTTTAGAACAACCAACATCTACAATTTCTGCAAAATGATGTACGGTCTGTTTTTCAGTTATAGCAAAAGGAAAATCTCATAAGTGTAATTCAAGTACCCGAGATCATAATCTAGTCTCTTGTTTATCGGAATCACGGAATCAGAATCAAAGGTTCAAAGTCAAGTGATTTCATCAGCAATCAAGGAAAAAGTAGATGACAAAATGAGTAATTAAAATTTGGACTTAGCACTTTCTCAATTTCATGGCCGGCCACTACGTGTTACAGTAATCATATCTGCAAAAAATAATATGAAGCTCCGCCTATTATTTTCAGTCAACGATCTTTGCAGGATACAAACTAATCTGAGTCTTAGTAATCATAAGATTGACTCCTTTGCATCCGCTATGCGTGTAGCATCTGGAAATAGAAAAGTGATTAAGTCTGGCGCAAAGATAAAGATCGCAGCCAAATCTCACAACTTTGATAGCTTTTTCACTTGTAAAGATTTTGCTTTCGTTAACGTGAAAGGCCAAAATGTTTCAAATGCTGCTAAAGTTCTCGTCTATTGTAAGAATCTTGAAACTTTTATTGAACATGTTCAAGAACAAAGAGAAGTGGCAAACACTCGGTTGAAATTAGGCATCGATGGAGGTGGCAGATTTTTAAAAATTTGCCTCTCAATTCAAACAACTAATAGTACGATTGAAGAATCCACACGTTCTACTTATGGAGATGGTATAGCTGCAAAAAGATTTAAGTATTCTGGGGTTAAAAAATTATTTATATTAGCGATCGCTTCGCATTCTCAAAAAAATTATGAAAACGTTAGTCAACTCTGGTCTGAGTTAAATTTAAAGTTCTTTCAAGCTACGATCGCAACGGATCTCAAGCGCGCAAATATTCTAGTTGGTATCATGCAACATAGTAGCTTATTTCCATGTACATGGTGCTACGCAAAAAAAGGCAAGCTCAACACGTGCAGACTTTCCATATCTCCACAAAATGTATTGAAAAATTATAATGATTTGTGTGCAAATGGAGCTTCAAAAGAGAAAACCAAAAATTTTAATAACTGTATAAATCCACCGCTCATAGCAACTGCAGAAGACAAGGACATCTTAGACATAATTCCACCACCAGAACTGCATCTTATGCTTGGTATAGTTAACACGCTTTATTCACACATGTTAAAAAATTGTAAGAAATAATCTCTTGCTTGGGCAAGAGCCTGTTATGCTAAACGTGAAGTCACTTATGGTGCTCCAGCTTTTAAAGGTAATTCATGTAAGAACCTTTTGGATAGTGTAGATATTCTACGCAGCATGAAAAATATAGGTGTAAGCATATTGTAGATTCATGTTTTGGAAATATTCTTTATGAAAGTTACAAAAAACATAGGATCATTTCAAAAAAGTTACAAGGAGTTTTTTTCCACGTACAGCAGTTTTGCGAAAAAAACGGAGTAGGTTTAGGCTCATTTAGTGAACAAGCAATGGAATCTGTCCATTTTGATTATAACAAAATGTGGGATAATAACAAAGTTTCTACAAATCATCAAGAATATGCCAAAAAACTTTTACGTACTGTTTGTTGCTATAATAGTTTGCATATTTAAAAATTATCCGATTGTGTGTATATATATAAATTATCATTATTATTTAATAATATACTCAAATAATGGATTATTATGTACATTAGTAAAATTATATAAAATTCTATGGTTTAATATAGCATAGAAAAATTTTATACTGTAAAGTTATGTAGATTAACATATGTTTACATACAAATAATATAATTGTGCAAATTTACGTTTATTTTTCCGTAACCAATGTTTATTCCTCCAAGTCCAGCATATTGTTTTTATATACTTTGTAAACATTTCTTTAGGGTGTAAGAAAACTATCTTATCAAGAATAGGAGCAACATTTATTTAAATACAGTTCGAAAAAGTGAGTTTTAGAAAAAAAAATCGATTCTTTTTCGTAAAATAATAAAATGCGATTTTTTGAAAAAGATATCGACCAAACATCTTAATTTGTATTGAATTATAATGTTTAAACATATCAGATTTAATTGGAAAAAAAAAATTGGCAGTCCTCGAATTTTTCATTTAAAGTTAGTCCAAGCTCACTGTGGCTTAGTGATAGTACTATCGAAATTTACTATATATATATACAATATATACATAGATAAAATAGATTTTTACATCTCTGAGGGAACTAAATCCTTGTAGCCTATTATCTTAGGAATGAAGTAAGCCTATTACCAGAATAAATAAGTGAGAATTCGTGGCAAGGCCGAATTTCAGCCGTTTTGCGGGCTTTCTGGACCACAGTGTAACGGCTACCGACTAAGTCTGCAAAAAGTAGGAGAATCATTCATAAATACACCTAATTAAAATAAGGTTTAAACTTTCATTGATTTCTATAATTACTAATATAATATTTTTGTTACACATTTGTACATGCAAAACTGATGTAGTACTTATTTTCTCAAGTCCCAAATTTACTGAATGCAGAAAGCAGCCGTTATCATGACATATAAAAAGTATTTGTTCAATTTTGTTATCTATAATTGTACTTTTAATGCTACATAAGCGTTAAAAACTAGTAAAGAACAGCATATTTTAGGTTACTTTTATAATATAATACATTTCGTATGTATACAACCTTCTTAAAACTTTATTAAAAGCCTTAAAATAATAGGTTATTAAAATATAAAAACATTTATGAAGGAGAATGTGCGTCTCACGAGAAAGAAAAGGTGGAATTTTTATTCAGTGTCTGTTCGTTTTTATTAATGGAGTATTATCGATTTTTTAGTTTTATCATGATCTCAGTGTTTATAAAATCATGGAAAGAAAAATTTACTGTAAAACTACGCTTGATTACCAAGTGATTTTTGTACTGAAGTTGTAGTTACCCGATGGCATGGACATGAGATAGAAAAGAAAAAATGTATTTAAATATTTAACATAATTTTGTAAAATTATCCTTTAAAGAGCATGTCCTACATATTTGCGTTGGTGCTAACTAAAATACAATATTAATCACTTAATTATAACATAGATACAAATGGAGTAAATTATCCAATATGTGTATAATTTAAGTTCTGTCCCCAAAGTAAAGGAGTACAATTTTACATTTTTTAATCCATTACTTTGTCCGACTCAAATATTATTAAATGCTTTGCGTTTTTAACTTTAAATAATAGAAAAGTAGATTTTGGGTCTATTTCTGAGATGATCAGTTTTTAGTGAAAATCCAAGCGAGGTAACAATTAAAAATTTGTAGGTAAAAGAGATCTATTCGAACAAGAAATCGTGCATTAGTTTTTTATATATTTTCAGATAATACTTTATGAGAATGAAAGGAGGACGAAATGGGGGCGATAGAGGACCACTAAAACATGAAGAGAGCAAAAAAAAGTAGAGGGGGAGGGGCTGTTATAACATTTTTTTTCAACTTCAAAATAACTTAAAATGAAAGCATTTTATGTGATTAAAAGAAAGAGCTCAAAAATCAACACAAAAATTTAGTGACAGCGAGGGGGGTCGAGAGAAGGCGAAGGAAGTTGCTAACTTAATTTTACCCTTACAACTATATTATATGGTAAGACGTATAACTTCTGTTATATAGTTGTTTTTGGATGATGGCTACCAGCCACTTTACCAGCTTCCCCTCAAAATCAAACGTAAAATTCAACGAATTTTTCTGTAATTTTAATGGCACTAAAATTATGTACTGACCCTTATTGTATGATTCGACTTTCTATTCTCTCTTTAAAACTGCGACACAACTAGATTGTGATACATGTATGGATAAAATATTTTTTATCTATTTCCCCCAAAATTTATTTTGCAAACAGATGGACACTATATTCGTAAATATACGATAAATATTTTAAATGTTTTTACAAATGGTATTGAAAATTATTTGATAACTCTGTCGAATAAAAATTTTTGTAATATATGTGTGAGTAAAAAATTTAGGCACGTCAACTTTTTTTGATTATATTATCATCACCTAAATGCGAAATTCTTGATAAATATATATTTTTTTATATATTATAGTGTCATACGTCTGGGTATAACAAATATTCACTTCTTAGGGCACTCGACACTTGAGAAGGGGATAAGGAAAGGGATGGGAGGCCTCCTTATTACAGGGAGGGGGTAGGGGGTAAATAGGCCATTTTGCTGCGAGAAGGTGGCCCACCTCTTTATGAGGAGCATTGCAGGGAATAAAAGCCCATGTGAAGATTCACAGAAGTGCTTGCTCGAAAAAGTTGCATATCTATTAGACAATGTGCCATTGCACACAATTATTAAAACTTCACATTATAATAATTTTATACAAAATAAAAGACACAACTTTCTTATTCCTAATACTAACGAAATGTATTTACCATAGTTTTTTATATTAAAGAAGTAAGGTTCTTTTCAAATAAAAAGCGTTTACTCCTTACACTCCTTATTCTACACATATGAATAAAAAATTATTCCTAACATAACTAAAATCATAGTTGTTTTAATCACTTTCCCGATTTCCCTTTTTTTGTTATTAATATGTCTGGTGATTTAATGAAACAGCATATTCAAAAAATTTTTTTTAAACATCTATACAAATTGGTCGTATAAAAAAAAATTGTTTGAAAAAATTTGATCATCGATGTTTCTCAATAATAATAAATTATTCTTATTTAATTTTCACACTACACGAGATGACAAAATTCTTTTGTACAATACTCTGTTCATATAGAATTATACTATATTAATCCATGTTATAATATTAAACAATAATATATTAATTTAAATAATTTAATTTAGTGTAGCAGGCTGATTTCACCAGGTCATTTATAAATTAAAAATTTCTTTACAAAATGAATTTTCTATTTCCTTATCATTATAACTTTCGATGTGTAATAATATTCTATTACTATCCTTCGATATTGATAAATATATGAGTAGTTGGCAATGAAACTAAAGGTTTTTTAAAGTATGAACCTACATTATTAGAAATTTGATCTCGAAATTAAGTACTCTACATCGTACCAAAGAAAATTTAATTCTGCATCAAACAAACGTCGACAAGAGTGTTATCTCTATAATTCATGTTATTTTTGGTACAAACACTTCCTCTTAGGTTTTAGCTGTAGTTATAATTTTTACTCCTATGTCATATGTTGATAATTTTGCCATTTTAAATTGTGCACCGTTGATTGAGCCGCACAAAAAATATGTGGACATAGATTTTGCGCTAACATTTTAAGTAGATCTATCAAAGGACAGACCTTAACGAAAACTGGATATTATTGAGATTAAAAGATAGGTAAAAATATTGTCGTCAAATGTATCGATATTATTGTTCATCGCATGATCTATATAAAATTAATCTTAGTCTTTTCTTAGATGTGTTGATTCAAAATTTTGTTATAAAAAATGAGGAGTTTTTATTGTAAGAAGACGGAATAAAATTATTTTTTAAAGGATAAATTACGTTACTAATACATTCTGCACCAACATCTTATGTTTTCTACATTGGTGAAACTTCTAATATATTCTTTATTTACTCTGACTTTTTGTGGAAATTCTAAAAATTCCTTATCAATTAAAGAAATACTGATTTTTCGATTTCTATTGTATGTTTATTTTAAGAATAACTTTTTCTAGATTTATGGGCCGTAACAAAGCTATGTCGATGTTTTTATTTTTTTCAATGATACTGAAAAATCTGACGTATTTTCTAATAAGTATACTGTAAAATCGTAAAGAATAATGTTAAATTCGACTAAAATGGTAATTTTTTATAGACTAACCTCATTTATAATTTATAATTATAACAAAAGAAACGAAACTAGTAAATTTACTTGTAGTTACTCGTTTCGTTCCTTTTGTAATAATAGCGATTCTTCTTTTTTCACAGAAATTTGAATATGTTGGTTAAATTTATGATATTTCACGAAATCATACTATTCTTGACACACAATACTTTAGTTTCTTCTATTCGTGGAGCGCGTTTGCTCCTGGTTTGGGTAGCAACAGCAGACCAAATTTTTTTCAGTGAACTATTTGCAAGGTACTTACTCATGTTTTTCTTTTTGCGTATTTATCGCGTTCGCAAGCAAATAACCCATCAGAACTGTAGATTTTATTTCAGACGCTCTTTTTTGAACGAATATAAACATTTAAGTTTTGGTTGAAAAATCGTTCAAATAACTATTTTCTCATAAATTAGCATATTATCAGAAACAAATCTCACTTGTACATACTTTTTATTTGTGTTAGACAAAGTAATGGATTTAATAATGTGAAAAGATACAACTGCACATTGGGGACATAATTTTCATTAAATACACATTGTACACATTGGATAAATCACGCCATCTCTATGTATGTTATGTATGAATAATTTAGTAATCAACTACGTCTTTTATATAATTCCAATGCAAATGTCTAGGCTCCCAAATGCTCCCAAAAATAATAATTTAACAAAATTATGTTTACAATTCAAGCATAGAATTTATTTTCTATCGCATGGCTATGCAAGAGGGCAACTACAACTTAAGTGTAAAAATAAATGCGTCATTAAGCGTGGTTTTAAAGTAAATTTTTCGCTGTATGATTGTGCAAAAACCAAGATAATGGTGAAAGTAAACAATCGAAGATCCTTCATCAATGACTATTGAAAGACACTAAATTGAGATTTCACCTCTTCTTCCTCATAAGTCGCACAATACATGAATGTTCTTTAGTTTTGATAACCTATTATCTTATGGCTTTTTACAAAGTTTTATGAAGGTTGTTTTAATACATGAAGTAATGTATAATAAAAGTCACCTAATATATGCTGTAATTTATTACTTTTTTAACTTTAATGTGGAATTTTAGATTTAATATCGATAGAAAAATTGAACCAAAACTTTTAAAAGTGACTCTCTGTACCACATCCAAATTTCGTATTTACTTTAATTATTTGATTATTAGATGTTTAAATCTCGAGCCTAAAGAATGAACTGACTAATTGTAAACTTACACGCGTGTAAGTAATGACCAATGACGTGTCACTGTGCTCGACTAGTAAGAAGACGGCGAGCACCGTACGTATAGTCAATTCGCACCTAACGCTCTTACAAGCAGGTCACAGCATACTGCTGTTGCATTTCTTTTTATACTTGCTTTGCTGCCCTCGCACTGTTGTGCAGGTTTCATTCTCCGTGTAATTGTTCAAGCGCGACTCATTTTCAATTTTTTATTCCAAATAAATTTTTGTTAAAGCTATTAAATTGTTAGCAATTGTTTTTTGGTCTAATGTTTTGAAAATATATTGAAATATACCGGCGCGGCGCGTTGTCCATCTTCTTTCTCTTTCCCGCACACAGCAACACATACTTAAGCGCTCAGCTCGCTCGACAGGCAGACCTTTATTGCCGATCGTATTCTTCATACATATATACATGCGCTCGGCTCGCTTAAAGCCAGGCCTTCGTCCTGCGTCAATAAATCCAGCCATTTTTTTGCTGTTGGTCTGTTTCTGTGGGACCCCGCTTCCGTTGCGTCCTTTGGCAACAACCAGCTTGGTCTTGACGTGCCGCTATTCAGAAGGGTTGCATGCATACTCAAGAAGCCTCCTGAGCATGCCCTGGGCCACTCTAATCACCTGATCGTTACTGCTGCGGGCCTCTCTACTGCAAGTCACCTCAAGTTTGCCCCGCTGCCACCAACGTTGCTGCTGCGGGCCACCACGTGCTCGCCCCCCTGCCGCCGTTGCTGCTGCTACGGGACTCTCTGCTGTAGGCTACCTCGAGCTCACCCCACTGCATGCTGCCACCACCGTTGCTGCTGCTGCAGGCCTTTTTGCTGCGGGACATTTTGAGCTTGCCCCGCTGCAACTGTCGCTGCCCTTTAATCCATGCGCTTTATGATAATTGGATCAATAACAATTGACTGTTTATTTTTAAAAGTCAATTGAAAAGTAGAAGTTAGATATTAATCTTAAGAGACTCGTTTTGTGTACATGTTAGAATCTTAAATTTGATAAATTGACAGTTCAGATTTATTATGAATTTGTAATAACTTAGAAACTTTCTGTAACAAAATTGTCTGGATATACAGAACGCAGCTTCTACACTCGATTTTTCGAACAGAATTATTTTTAAGCGTGTCGTAAGCGTAATTACATTGCGCTCACACATGCATACGCATTCACTTCATACCAAGCAAGTTCAATCCTCTGTTAAAATTCATACTTGGCGCCTCCATTAATAAAGAGCGCGAAATGTAGGAAAGAAAAAATTTGGAAAATAGGAGAAAAGGATAGGATTCGTTTCATTCTCGACCGCTAGCTGGGACTAGTCAGTGTAGCGCGCGGTCGAGGACGAAACGAATCGCATCCTTTGCTCATATCTTCCAAATTTATCCTTTTCTACGCTTCGCGCTCTTTATTAACGGGGGGGCCAAGTATGCATTTCAACAGAGGGTTGAACTTGCTTGGTATGAAATCGATGCGTATGCATGTGTGGGTGCAATGTTATTGCACACATACACACGCTTAAGAATAATGCTGTTCAAAAAATCGAGTATAGAAGCCGCGTTCTATATATTAAATATTGAATAATCGCACAAGTTGTAGTATTGGAGTTTAATAACATTTAAAAAAAAAATTGTCTGGACTTTGATACTACTAGCTCTGGGTTGCTTGTGCTGACCCTAACTGCGATGGACTTGTGCTACAGCACACCTATGTCTACTGTTGTCCTGAATCTTAATTCTATCCTTGTAGGTACTTAGTTTCTTCTTCTCATATTTGGTGTATCCACTGATTTATTATGGAAGCCATTATACTTGACCCAAGTAGGTTTGTTTAACAAAATAAATGGTGCTTATCGTAATTTTAAAAACTTGTTCAAGCAAAAATGACCAAGGGTCAGGCTATAGGTAGGATTCAGCAAGCCAAGGACTCATTTCAGCAGTTCAAACGAATCTACGAATCTATTCTACAGCAAGTGTCTTTGGACTCTGAGCATGCCTATTTTAAGGATGTACTTCACAATTATGGGGAGGACGGATACTATTTAGTAGTGAGGGACCTTGAGGCTTTTCCGTTCTCATTTCTTTCTAATGATCCAACTCCTATTTCCTCAGCTCAGAATCCCTCATTTGGTTTTCAAAGTTTCTCGTCACTACCTTCTATGGACCTCCCAGTTTCTTCAGCCAACTTTAGGGCCTGGGAGAGCCTGGGGATGTTTTTAGGGTTTTGGTCCAACGGAAGGATGATCTTCCGGCAGTTATCAAGTTTAAACACTTGCGTACACATGTGTCAGGTGAGGCCGCTGACCTCATTAAAAATATTCCACTATCAGAGGAAAATTATCCTCCAGCTTGGGAGACTCTTACGACTTTCCATGATAATAAGCGTCGCCTTGTGACTACCTATACTAATATTATATAAAGTTGCTAACCCATGAAGTCCTGCTCTTGTATTGAGTTAAAGCGCCTCTCAAAGGCCATGCTTGGTCACTTCGACTCTCTTGTAGCTTGGCAGAAGTGAGGGAAACAAAGATGTCTTTATTGCCCTTCAAGCTAGCAGGTTTGACTTTATTACGAATAAAGATTGGCAAAGGCACCTAGGCTGTAGTACAAACCCCGTGACGATTTGGCAATTACGTGCATTTATGACCGCTTAAGTTACAACTTTGGTAGCCTCAGTGACAAAACTAACTGTCCATACTAGTTCTGATGCATCGAAAGGTAAACCTGTTAGATCTTTGACGGTACACCAGAGCTCCAACAATCAGGTAGAGGTCGAGAAATCTAGGTGTTTGTTCTTCAACCAGTCTCATCAACTGCACCACTGTGACTCCATTAAACTCTAAAGCTAAAGCATGGGATGAGCAAAAACAGTTTATTCATGACGAAGGTTTATGTTTCAATCGTCTTGGCAATCATACTAAAGGGCATTACAAATCTAACTTCTTGTGTTTCACTTCTAACAAGAGGCACAACACATTGATGCATAAAGATGAGGCTGGATTTTACCCTACTCGCGGGAAACAAGGCTTTAGTGAGTCAGTAGATCACAAAACATTTGTTCATCACGAAGTTAATTTTTCATATGATTCTAGTGTGAATTTGAATGCCTCTTATGAGTTAAATCTGTCCAAGTCTCTTCAGGTTCTTTTAGCCACTGCTCGAATTTTTGTCTGTAACTTTGATGGCTTTCACACATTAATCAGGGCGTTAGTGGATCAGTGTTCACAGAGTTCATTATTTACGAGTTCTTTAGCTAATTTAATGGCATTTAAGAGGCATCAGGCAAATACTTCATTGACTGGCGTTAGCAGTGAAGTGGTGATTGTGGCCAAGCACTCAGTTCAATTTGTAGTTCAACCACATTTTTTATCTGATTTCTCTTGTCGAGTAAATGCTTTGGTAGTTCCCAAGATATCATTATACAAGCCACTTTATTCAAGGGAGCTTGTAAATTTGAAGCATATGTCTCGCCTAGTTTTGGTGGATCCTCAGTACTGTAGTCTTGATAAAGTTGACATCCTCCTCGATGCTTCTATTCACGCCATCATTATTGAGAGTGCTCTTCGCAAGGGTATAATTGGTCAGCCATTTGCGTCCTCTTCCGCACTTGGGTGATTGCTATCTGGTCCTGTGAGTGGCACTGTAACCCCGCTAGTGCCCCACACTTTGGTGGTTTATGGGAACTGCCGTGACGTCTACCAAATATCACCTTAAACGCATGGTTAGCGATCAAATACTTACGTTGGTTGAATTTCGACTCTGCTCTGCGGTATCGAGACATGCCTCAACTCAAGGCCCTTGCGTCTATTGACGGACAATCCTGACGATCTGAGTCCACTAAACCCTGCTTATTTTGTAATCCTCGGACCTTCATTTTTAATCCCTAAACCTGATGTTGCTCCTAAAAAAATATGTTAATTATAAAGATGAAAGTTACTGTCTCAAGCCATCCAGGTGTTTTGAAAAAGATGGTACTCTAAGATCCTTCAGTCTTTGCAAACTTGCACAAAATGGTTAACTCTGCATAGGTCCATACATGTTGCAGATCTCGTTCTAATAAAAGATGAGCTAACGTCTTCTGAAAAATGGCTTTTGGGGAGAGTAGTGGAGGTGTTCAGGGATCCTAAATCTCTTATTTGGGTGGTGAGGGTCAGAACAAGTAATTTCACGTGGGTTGGACCTATCCAGAGACTAAAATCAATGAGAACCGTTTTTGAACTGGAATCTGATGACAGAGACTTATTTTAATTTTCTTAAGCCTTATAGTTCTTTTAAATTTATTGATAATTATTGCAAGTGAATAAGCGGTTCACTCTTTATTATATTGTTGAAAAACATAAGTATAGGACATTATTTAGAAGTTGGTTAGTCTGTACTTCTCTTACTTTAAACTGACATTTTTTATTTGATTTAAACGTTGATATTTATATTATATTTTAATGTACGTACGTACAGAATCCAGTACAACATAGTATGTACAACATCGAATTTCGTATTTACTGTAATTATTTTTTTATTCGATATTTAAAGTTCTAGACTCGTGTCTAAGAAATAAACTGACTAATTGTTAAATTACAAGCGTGTAAGTAATGACCAATGACGTGCCGCTATGCTTGACTAATAAGAAGACGGCGAGCGCCGCACAGTGGGACGAAATGTGAAAATTTTTGTCAAAATTAGATAACTCTCGATCACGTGGGCCGATTTGGATGATTGTTTTTTAATTTCAAGGGTTTGGACAGTATAGTTTCAGTGATTGAAAAGAAAAGAAGCGACGTTGGTGGATTCGAGAACAGCCGGGGGGGGGGGCTCGGGCAGTCAAAATCCCCCTAAATGCCCCAAAACACCAAATCGCCTTTTTTCCTTACAGAAATGGCAATAATTTTTTTCAAACACAACACAAAATCATCGCTCAGGGATTGAGAGATGTAAAGTTCAATATCTGAGACAATTTTGAAAAGTTCAAGATGGCGACAGCAGAATGGCGGCCAGAACATTAGAAATGATGCATTATTTTGGTTATTTTGATGATTGTTATATCTTATTTTTTAGATTCTCTTTTTAATTGCTCTTAAATTAATAAATACTTTAAGTTTAATATGCTTCGATGTCATATGCCATTTTTAATCCAAAATGGCGGCTTCAACAAAATGGCGGACTATCTATTTTGTAAAAAGCATTTCAATATGGGTATCAAATGAAAGGGCTTAATGAGTGAAGTAAAGTCATATATGTTACACCCACGCCTTTTTAAATTCAGAATGGCGGCTGCAAAAAAATGGCGGAACATCTATTATGTACAAAGCATTATGATATGGGTATCTAATTAGAGAATTTAATAAATGAAGAGTAGTCATATATCATACGCCATTTTTAATTTATAATGTCTGCCTGAAAAAAACAGGAAATTAATTTTACTTTATTTTTCACAGTATAAATATTTTATTGACATGCACGTTTCTATAGAACATGCACTGAAATTTCATCATACGTTTCAACAAAAATGGTGGACTATTTGTTGGTTAGCAAACCTTTTGACGTATTTGACAATTTAAAATATACGATAAATTAATTACGATGATTGACGTGTCGTGGTCATGTTTATAAATTTATTTTACGCTATCCACAATGTACATGTAGACCTTTCTATGTTTTTATTGCGAGAAGCGTACAAGCATACGCAACAAAAAATTCTTTCATGAAGTTTATACTTACCTACAACGTTTGAAATGTTGTATACGTTTAAGCTAATGACTGATAAATTAAATATATCCACAAGACAATAAATTTGCCGTAATATATTTCAAGAGCTTTATTCGCTTGGAATCCTTATCTTTTTTTATTCCTTTATCTGCTGCATTGCATTAATGCATGGTCATTATTGTTAAGGGAATTCGCTAAAATAAGTCAGAAACTATTTTGTACCAGATTTTAAACTTTAAACGAATTTTTATTCTTTAGTATTAGTTCTTTATATTATTATGAATTATTTACATTCTTATATCTTGTTCAAATTGATAGAAATATTATTATAACCATGATTATTATTAATTCAAAGCAAAATTTCTATGTGCATAACTCATTACACTATTCTTTATTATAATCTTGTCCGATAGCTACGATAATTTTATTAAAAATTATATTTGCG
>JAPYYV010002363.1:0-35615 GCA_030522625.1 Copidosoma aretas | reverse complement strand
GTGGCAGCCGCAGTGGCAGCCGCAGTGGCAGCTGTCTCAAGCTGTAAGTGTTTAAAATTTTTATCACAATGTTTTTTCCAGTCAAATTAATAAATTAATTATTTTGTATAGCTACAGCAGTAGTGGCAACCGCAGTGGAAGCCGCAGTGTCAGCTGCCTCAAGCTGTAAGTGTTGAAAATTTTTATCACGATGTTTTTTTTTCCCAGGCAAAATTAATAAATCAATAAATTATTATTTTTTTTTTTATAGCCACAGCAGCAGTGGCAACCGCAGTGGAAGCCGCAGTGTCAGCAATTAATAAATTAATAAATTAACTATTTTTTCTTTATAGCCACATCAGCAGTGGCAACCACAGTGGCATCCTCGGTGGCAACCGCAGCAACAGCACCAGTCAGAGGTATGTAATCCTCAATTTTATATGGTTGTTCGAAACTTCATTTCCACTCTCCAGTATTATACACATGGTCAGCTGAGAGCTGGGATTTTTTTTTTCTTTTTTTTTTGGATACCAATTAATTTTATAACTTCTATACAACTTTAACTATACCCTTTATTTTTTTATACAGCTACCACGACGACCCCACTCTACCAAAGTGATGGAGACTCGGACGGGATCACTGATTCTGATAATGAATGATAAGGTGGGAGAACATGGAGAGTCGATCCTCTTTACTCTTCGTTAAGTTTCATTTACTTATAATATCATATTTTATGATCATTATTTTTAATTCTTGTTTTTTTGCTTGTAATAAATAGTATGAATAAATCATTGTTCCATTCTTTCTTTTCCGCCTCTATTTAATTTTTATCACTACTTTGATAACTAACTAAATTAATAAATTTATTTTTTTTAATGTATATATATATATTACAAAGCTTGAGATCCTATATAGTTTTTTTCCTATGTATATAGGACGTATGTGTAAGAACGGGCGAAAGAGCCAGCGGACCAGTCAAAGGAGAGAGACGGAGTCAGCGGTGGGAGTCTAGCTATCTGTCTCCTTCTCCTACAGTTTTCATATTCGTATTGTCGCTATAGGCATGCTCCATTCATATAACAATAATTGGCATCGCGTATACCGCAGGGTTATTGGGCGCCCGAATTACTCGGATCCTGCCCCTCTGTTCTTCGTTGCCGGGCCCCTCCTTAAGTTTTTTTCTGCGCTCTTTCCTCCACGCCAGGGCTATGCCGAGGTGTCTGGAAAAAGAGGTGCTACTTTACCCTGTGTTGTCGCTAGGTACTCGCAGTCGATAATCCAGGAAAGCAAAACCGGCACTAGTAGGGGAAGCCTGAATAGGACTTTGGGCTCAATCACACATGGGGATCTGGAGTAAGGTTGCCGGAGAAAGGTTGAAGTAAGCGTTTACTCGTCTAATAGCACGAGGTTGACCACAGTCGATAATACTGCTTGTTGATTGAGCTGGTACAGTAGGACTAATCCGGCACTAATATGGGAATCTGGGTAGCTCGTGCTATAGTATGGGGAAGCCCGCCTGCCAGGTAGGGATAATCTGGCACTAGACCTCGGACTTCACACATGCGGGTAGGGCAGAGACCGATAATGTATCTGAGCTACTTACCTTCAGATCGCGTGCTCCGGGGGGAGTCCTTGCTAAAGCACGGGCTCAATCACACATGGGGATCTGGAGTATGGCTGTCGGAGTGAGCAGGCGGAAGTAAGGCTGCTTCAGGCGGAAGCGTCTGCTCGTCTAATACCACGAGGTTGACCACGGTCGATTTTACTGCTTGTTGATAATGAGCCGGTACAGTAGGACTAACCCGGCAATAATATGGGGACCTGAGTAGCTCGTGCTATAGTACGGGGAAGTCCGGCTGCCGGGTAGGGGTAGTCCGGCCCTAGTAGGGCTGCCAGACAACTGTTTCAGTACCCGCATAGCTGCACTACTTATTAGTAATACAACTGATGAAACAGATAACGGAACACCCGCACACTTGAGCACAATACGACATCACAGTAAAATATAACACCTACAACCAAATAACCATATGCACTTGCCCACTGACACTGTCTATTAACAGATCATTCGTTCACTTAAAGTGTAATCAGAGAAGTATATTGGGTTTCGGAATAAAGTACATGGAATTTATTACTCTATGATCTACCTGAATAACACCCAATTGCATTAATCGGGCAGAGCAACCAATTTATTCACATGATGCAAAAACAAGCAGGTGTTTGCGAACCATAATTGTGCTGAAATCTAGCAAACTATAACTTAATAGTTATAAGGTAATATCTTCTGATCGCATGAAATATCTTTGTAATACAAAACATTACTAGGAATATAATTCTGTGTATTATACTTTCAATTATAATGTAAAAAGACAAGGTTGGCTGGATAGCACATGCTTCTGACAACATTGAAAAATAATCACATTTTATGACAGCTGATCTCTATATTTAAGGGAAAGAAAAAATTTGTCTTAATACAATGTTCTACTACAACGTCAAAAATTACTAAGTCGGCTATACTGAGGCAGGAAATAAAACACCTTAACGTCAGTTATAACGCTGATTAAACACATATTAAAAGACCCGTAAAACTCAGCTGCATACGGAATCCAACTAAAATCAAAACCCAGCACCTAAGACTAAACAACAGAATAGAATCTCCCGCTCAAACTGTTTATTAATTATTAATTTATTTAGTAATTCAGGTTTTAAGCAGTAGTCTATCGTATTTTAGGATAATAAACATAGCATGATCATACATTACTACAACAATCGGACAGATAAGCCGAAAAGTTTCTGTTTACATAGTTTATTAACATCTTGCTTTTCCTTTATAGTTACTCATAATTTTCCATGTGATACCAATTCATATTAAAACATCTGAAAAAATGTATGATGTACACAATATTAAAAAAAAATGTGATGTATGTAAATGACTTTATCAGTGTCAATTTCATTAAGTCTACTATAAACGTTACTAAATTAATTACTTCCAATTTTTCACCATTTAAAATTTTTTAACGAAAATAAACTCTTAATTTCCCAAAAAAAAATTTTTTTTAATAATTTGAACGCCTGATCTTGTTCATACGATCCGTGTACCGTATCGGCTGAAACAAAAGCTACCTCTGTGAGTTATCTACTTATTACTTTCTTCTATATTGCAGCTTGTATCCTACTTTTAATCAAAATATTCATTAACGCTTATTACATAAATATTTTATGATTATTTATTAGTATAAATAAATGCACTATGCAACAACCATTTTAATAAATTATTTGAAACATTTCAAACGTAAGGTAAGATTAAAAGAAATAAAGTAAATTCGACAATAACAACCTATTACAGGAATAGGGCAGAGCGACCGATTCATGCAGATGGTGCAAAAAAAAAGGTGTTTGCAAACCATCATTGTGCTGAAATCTAGAAAACTAGATCAGAACAGTGATAAGCTAAGATCTCCCATTGGGATACCATGTCTTTTAATACAAAATATCATTATCGATATAATTCTGTCTATTATACTTACTGTGAAGGCGAATTATACTTTACATTTTAAAGGTGCTTCAGCGGGAGTAGTTCAGATGTCATATGTAGCTTGTTTAATTAGTCAAAACCCGCTAATTGCATCGGAGTCCTTATTTACCTCCATAAATCTGAAAAATTGGGAGATATTTGCCATTTTTGTTTGCAAATTATAAACAACCTATTATGAAGAGACCTGAAAACATCTTTTATTTGTAACCGTAATCAATGAGTTACACTTTAAAACACTTACTGCATTATAGTAAAAATTCTAAATTTATAGATTGTACTTCATAGGTGGAGTTATATTTTTAATTATGATATTTGTTGATTTAGAAAATAGACAAATTTATCAGAAAATTAAGAATAATTTTTAAAACAGTACATGAAAACGTTGAATTCGTCATAAAAACAATACACAGAGCCATAAGCTGTTGCAAACTTACACCTTTAAAAATATATTGCTTCAAACATAATGTACTCCTGTTCAAGGTCTAAATTTTGATAAACAAAATTAACAGTAATTTTTTTCAAAAAAAGGTATTCCCGCAACAATTGGTCGCACAGTAACTATTTTTAAATAAAAATAAACAGAAAAATTTAAGTGCTTCCATGAAATTAAGACAATCGTGTAATTGTAATAAAACTTAGATATAAAAAATATGCAATTTAGCTTTAAAGCGTTGTCATTGCAAAATGTTAGTTTAATACAAGATAATCATAAATTGAATGACTAAAAAATGAAACGCACAAATATGTTAGTATGTAAAATCAAAGACAGTTATATACGATTTTTAATGAAATTTTCGAAAAAATTGAAACTTAAGTTTTTTAAGTTGCAAATTCGGGAACTATCTAGCGGATCAAGTAAAGTTTATGACTGCTACTTATACAAAACGTAAACTATGTTTTGATGAATGTCAAGTAGTAATCAGCAAGTCTACAGTTTTTACTATAACTACATAGTTGGCAGTCAAGCATGGCTGACCCAATGTCAGCGGTTTTATTTGCTTGTGATTTGCGCATTTCTTGCTCTCCTACTCCAAAACTTTGTAAAGGTTTGGACCGAGTATTGCTCCTTTGATTCGGGATGATTTTATTTTGCAAATATGTGGCAACTATAAGAGAAGCGACAACAAATTTAATGAAATGTTTTAACTCAAAAAAAGGTTTTTAAGCAAAAAATTTAAGCTCTATCATGAAGAGCAGGTCAAAATCTATCGATTTTTATTTTTTTATAATTTTTTTAGATTTTTCCCAATCCGCACGAGGGAGTTAAACACAGTGTGCTTGAGCAAAAAATGGGCCTCACGCGCGAGGTGGCCCGATCTCGCTGGAAGCGCTTATATACGGAAGCTAGAAGCGAGAAAGGTAGGCATGGATCTCGGAATGAAGAAGGAAATAAAAAGGGGAAGAAATAGATTCAGATTTACAAATATGATGGTCGGTTTAAGTGCTATCGTACCAGGATATACATGACAAATAGAGACGGGAAGGGTGAGCGTAGAAATAGGCATATGAAAAAGGGAATAAATTTATTCTTTTCGCATAACAAAAATAGACAAAAGCAGGTAGCCTTAATTATGATCAGTCAAAGGATTAACGGACTTAATCAATAAAAATAATACAAAATAGGCAAAGAAGTTAAAGTTGTGCATAAAAAAGTAGAGAATTAGAAAACGATAGGATCTATAAAAAGATCAACGAAGAAAAATAAGATTGACAAAATCAAAAACAATTTTACAAAGGAAAGGGAGACTTTCGTCAATCAGAGAATATAAAAATACCATATGGTATTTAGCATTTCTATTATCTGTAAAATGTAAAAAAAAAAAGAAAATAGCATGAGAAAAATAAAGCAAAAATAAAAAGATATAGGTTATTTTAGAAGTTTTTAAGTGATAGACTGTAGGATGCCCAATGAAAGAAAAAATATACAGTGCACACATTGCTATGTAAAGAGAAAAACAACAAATGAAATATTGATAATATCAGTCAGAAATATAGGATTGAAAAATAATGGAGAAATATGCTGGAGGAAGATATTCATGTAATAAGAAAAGATATTTATGTAGGTAAATAAGGCATGACAGTAAAGATTACAAGTTCAGAAATATTTTATGCGTTATAAATTATTGTATTATGTAAATGTAAAAAGAAATTACAACACGTTGTTATATGTTTATTGAATTACATAAGTTACTTCATTGAAAATAATATTAGTACTAATATGAGAGGATAAGAATTATTTATAGTTATCAAACAAATAAAGAAAATGTAAAGGTATATAAGAATCCAAACATGACATAAATAAAGAAAATAAAAAATTAACATTTACAAATTTTGAGAAAGAATTTCAAAATGATATCTTATTACAAACTTATATCCATAATCGATTCTAAAATAACCAAACATATCAAACAAAGGCTCATACCTATTTCTGTAATAATAATGATTGCGTAAAAACTGTATACATATACATAATAATCAAAATTTACCTTAAATACCAATTAAAGTCATTATCGGTGATGTATTAATAACAATTATTTAATAAATTAGTAAATTAATTTTATGTATGGACTATATCTGTCCGAATTTATAGCGAATTTTTATAAGATCGCTTTTTATAAGACATTCTGAATCCAGGAATACGAATGAGTAAATAAAATCATTTTCTAGCCGCTTCCTGACGATATAAAGCAAATAAATTTATTATGATAGAGATCGAGATGATGCTTACGTCTATTAATGTAAGTCATGACTGTGCCAAGAACACGTAATTGTAGATTAATGTTTTAGTTCTTACCTTGTATATAGTAGGTAGAAACTATCCTGGAAATATACCTCCGGAGATAACAGGTGCGACAGTCGGTAGCTCGGAGACTATCTAATATGCTACAGTCGATAACGCGGGGATTACCGTATTTAATCTGCAGATACGTAGAGTACAAACATATATCACCCTATATTATATGATGGTCTGTAATATTAGAATTAAATAAATCTTATTAGATCAGTGCACCGTGTTATGTTCATTTACCGATAAGTCTGCTTATCAGTGGTTACTCGATTTTCTAAATAGATCTTTTTTTTCAATCATTATACAATCAAGGAAGTAAATTCAATATTTAATTTGAGTTAGTATTTCTTTTTGATAACAACAAGATGATAAAATTACATGATTTACATGAGATAAATTCCTTTCTTAATTTTTTAATAATTTTGTCTATCTATACTCTGCTTTTATCAAACAAATAAAGATAGGGACATTTTTGAGAAAAATAAAATCTTCGTTCTACTCATTTAAACCCATCCTAACATTTTTAGGTAACTCGCAGGTCTATTTAAATTATTATCGTTTATTTTATGTGCAATTTTTTTAATTATCAGTGAATAGACGAGCTGAAGGATTGTTGCCGCACTTGTGCATGCAAGTACAGGGGTCAATTTTTGTTTTTAGTATCCAAAAATATTAAATAATGAGATCATTCATTACGATTGCAGTCCTATGTCTGAAATGAGCACAATATTTGAAAATTCGATTATAAATTTTGACAACGATCGACTGTTACAAATTTTATGCACTTATCACGGAGTAACGCTAAAGTTTCCAACGCACAAAAAATATTTAGCAAGTGCACCATAAACACTATCAGACGTTTCTTAGACCATCTTATCCTTACAATTCTTCTTGAGTATAAATAAGGTTTGTGATTATTGTGAAAGAAATCTAATCTCCTATTCAAAACTAAAATCAATAAAAGTGAGTTACAAATTTTTTAGAATTATGCATTTTCCTGTATTGTATTATTCCTTAACCTTCTAGTCCACAAAAATGTTTCACTAATATTTTGTACCAAATCATAAAAGAGTGAATATTAAAAATTACCATAAAATATACACATTAAAAAGATAATTTTTAAAAATATACATAGTGATGACGATCAATATATCTAGAATAACAAACAATCTTATGCCAATCAGATCGTTGCCTAACCAAGCCATCGAGGCATGCACTAGTCAAAAGATGTATGATAGTTACTACACATATTTAGTAAGTATGTAGAGTATAATAATCAGTCATATGTTAAACTTATTACTACAGACAAGGCTTTCCGGTAAATTTTTACTGCTTTTTACTGGAGGAAAGCCATATTTCATGTAGCAACAAGTTTCTACTGTTTTGACGGCTCTTCGCAGCCATTTTACGTCGCCTCGTCCAAGTCCATCTGCATTTGTCCATCCCTACAGAGAGCTCGTAAGTATTGTTGTAGTTATCTTACTTTGACTTGAGAAATACACTCGTCGAATAAATCAAGTTGTATCTTCGGTTATACAGGAAACATCTCTTATTGTTATTTATTTCGAGTTTGTATACTCTTATCTTGCCTTTGATACCTGGATTGTTATCGTTTTGTGATTTCTTCTTTTGATTTTACATGATAGCAGAGCTTGGGTTCTGGAAATTCTGAAAAAGAAAATGCTTATCGTTGCTGAATTTAAGTTTGCGTCATTCTGGCGCCATCTTACATTTGCCTTATTTGCTGGAGCAGAGGGAAGAGGAGAGAGCACGCCGTTATCGGTATTTTCTTGATGCAGATCTTTGCCCAGTGCACGCTGAGCAAACGGTGAACATACATACACACCGCTTATTTTCTTTGCCCTGCTGTATCTTAATGACCCTGATCTATCGCTGTAAGGTATAGAGTCTACAGAGAAAGGAGTCTCTCTTCAGTGTGGTAAGCACAACGCCGTACTTGATTCTCTTTCTCGCTTTCGCTCTCTTGGCTGTTAGTTGACCCCAAAATTATTAATTTTCTGATGTGTCTACCTTAAGACAAGTTCATACTGTATGTAGTGTACATATTTTCTTCCAGGTCTTAAACTTATCCAACGCTAGCTTCACTCTACTTTTTCGTCGCTTTCAACATGGATAAGTCGCTCAAATGCAGTTAAAACTTTGTACCAATTTTACGAACTTTGATACAAACTTTACAACAATGTCAAAGCTAAATCTCAAACGGTTTATCATTTTGAGACGCGATTGAGCATCTTGGACTCATACTGGATGTCATTCGTCAGTTGTCATGACAAACGAATTTGATTTATAAATAAGCTAGAAGATCATGATTATTTCACTTTAGATACTTACACTAAAATAAGGTTTTCTTATGGACACGCTAGGATGCGTGTCGCGGATAAAATTGAGGCCCTAATACCCCAACCTCCAGCCCCAGAGCTTCACCCTACCGAGAACCCAGCAGTAGAGGTTCAAGCTGCACTGCCCGCGCTGCAGCTTCCGATATTTACGGGCAGCAGGAAAAGTGAAAAAGTTTGAAACAGCGGTCTTCTTCTATGGTCAAAGACAAAGCTGATATTTCTAACGTCCCAATATTGCAATATTTGATGAGCTCACTACAAAACTCTGCTGCGTAACGGTTTAAAGGACGCGAATTTTCTAATTACTTTAGATAAATTGATTCGTCGGTATGACAACGTGAGCATACGACTTTTCAAAAGTTTTGAAAATCTTATTTAGTTACCACTGCTTAAGGCCTGTGATGCAAATAAATTAAGCGATAAAATAAGTCGCGCTGAAGAAGCCTTACGCGCATTAAAAGATTCAGGATGTCCTATTGATCAGACCAACTGTTTCGTTGTACATTGTGTTATCCACAAGCTTGCCTTGAATTCGTGAGCATCATGGAAAATTTTTCAAGAAGTGATTGAAGGATTCGCTTTTTATGCTGATCTTACACGTTTTATTTAACGTCGCACTCACGCTCTAGAATAAGCTTATACTAGAGCTGATTCGACTAGTGCGTGTATAAAGTAAGTTAATGCTCAAGCATCGCAAAAACAAGCAAAGCCAGTTTCTGTCCACACGTCTTAAGGCGCAGATAATACAGAGAAGCCTTTGGGCTGTAACTTGTGTAAAGGTAATCATATTTAGGGTCGTCGTTTGAAATTTAAGGCTATGTTACTAGCCCAAGGATAAAATTTTTTCGAACTAGAAAAACTTTCTTTTAATTGCTTTAAAAGTTCTTATTTTGGTAATGAATGTCCCTCGAACAATTGATGCTTTTATTGCCAAAGTAAGCATCATTCGCAACTGCATTTTGCTACGAATCTCGCTAAAGCCGAACAAAACGATCAAACCAATTGGTGATCAGCGGCTGACACGAATTTAAGCGAAATTTTCGCACCAGACCCGCATAAGCAGGAAACTGTAAATGCTCATAGTACTCGTATGTCTCATGCTGTCTTGTTTCTGACTGTGTGCCTTTTTAATAAAAAGTGCAGCGGAGTTGTTGTGCTGATTCGTGCTCTTATTAATCCTGCCGCAAAACGCTCGTGTATCACCCACGCTTTCGCGTCTGAACTCAGTTTTCTCAGTAATCAGGATAATATCAAAATTGTCGGTGTTGGAGTTGAACAATCATCAAGGGCCCTTAAGGAGGTTATTTCATAATGAGTATCTAGAAAAATATTAGATCCAAATTTAAGTATACACGCCCTGGTTCCTGCGAAACATACTTGGTATTTGCCTAGTAAAGAAATAGTCCGTTCAAGTGGGCCTCACGTCAAAGATCTGCATCTTGCTGACACTAAGTTTGCAGAACCATTTCAGTTTGTTTTCGTTCTTGGCGCTGTTGTTTGTTTTTTAATCATTCTCGATAATCTCATTCGAGGACACAAAAATACACCTGTTACTTAAAATTCAGTCTTTGGTTAGCTTTTGACTGGTCCTACGTCAAGCCAAACTTGCTGCTGTAATACAGCATAAGTGCGAGCCTTTTACACCTATACTAAATAATTAATTTTTAAAACTAATCCAATAATATGAAAAATTGAAAAGGTGCCTTGTAAATGGCAACCAACCGAGATAGAGCTGTATGGTGAGAAGCACTTGGCTCAAACACATACAGGATCCTTAGATGTTAGGTTCATTGTCAGATTGCTGCTTCATAGTAATCCTGATTTTTAAAAGACTTAGGAAATTTCTGTTGGTTCTTTGTTGCGTTATGAAAGGCACTCGCAAAAAACTCCTTAGCTTGCAGAGTCATACTGTACTTTTATGCAGGAATATATAGACATGCAACATATGGAGTTAGTACCCCCAGAACAACTTGATCGTCAATGTTTTTATCTTCCGCATCACGGTGTCATTCGGCCTGAGAACCCATGAAAAGTACGTATTGTATTCAATGCATCGCAAAGGGATTCACAAGGTGATTTACTGAATGATATGCTGTTGCCAGGAGCAAAAAAGCAGGCTGATCAACTTCAAGTATGAACTTAGTGGCGTCTTTTCGAGTTTGTTTTTACCACAGATATAGTTTGGATGTTCAGTCAGATCTTGGTACATTCGGATGACGCAGTATGGCAACGGGTACTGTGGCGTCTGAATATTGATCAGCTCATACGTGACTATAAGTATGGCACAGTTACCTACGGTACGTCATCAATCCCATACTTGTGGCTCTGTGGGTAATGCAGAAGCTTGCAGAGGACAACAATGAGTCTCCCCCCCCCCTTTCTGCAGCCGAGGTACTAAAATGAAAACTGTACGTCGACGACTTCTTCACCAGACCTGATACAGTTTAAGCTGTTCTGGAACTTCTAGACCAGTTCATCCTTGTCCAAGCTTCTGCAGGTATGTGCCAGGGGCTTGCCAAGTGGGCCTCGAACAAAAACCGTCTTCTGCAAGGACTTTTATCGAATTCAGCTGCTAACGTTGAGTTAATACTCGATGAGGTAATATCGACTTTTAGCCTTGAGTGGCTATCTGACCTTGATATTTTTACGTTCAAGGAGAAATGTACTGTCGTAAATAGTAAATTTACTAACTAAAAGAACAATTTCGCCCAAGAAAGCTCGTTTGTTTTATCCCCTTGGATGGCTGGCCCCGACAAGTAACTGCCAAGATAACTTTACAGGACCCTTGGTTCAACGATCTGCCCTAGGATTCATCAGTGCCGTATGCCATGAGCCAGTGCTGGGCACGATTCTGTACCAAACTTCGAGACGCCTTACTCTGAGGAATTTCACACTGGCTAGGAGGTAAAGAAAATAACGAATTGCATTTACATTGCTTCGCAGTTGTGTCAAAGCCAGCCTACGCTGCCATGCTCTACGCTGTGAGTCCAGGTCAGACAGCGAGCTTACTTTTTGCCAAACCAAAATTGTGTATACCATCAATGCATTTTCCGTACCCGTCATAGTGCTAAGGGCGCTGGACAGCAAATGATGCATCTTCCTGTTGCACGTATAACTCCAGCGCAGACCTTCTCACACCCGGTAGTAGATTACGCTGGGCATCTGCCGTTCTTATGAAGATACTTAGTTCTATTAGTTCCGTTTGGGTGATAGTTATATTTATTCAACTGTTATTAGCTGTTGATTCAGTGAAATTTTATGTAATTACTACTAATACATTCGAACTGTAGCTTGCGTGATCAGGTGAAATAATTATGTTAACTCAGTATATGTATCGACTTATAAGCATTATTAAGGTTGTTTCAATTCTGCTTGTTTCTCTCGTCGAGGTGGGCGAAATTTTCACGTTAAAGTGTATGTGTACTGGTATGGTCAGAGACAGGTGACTCTCGCAGCAAGGCAAGCTTTGACTTCATCTATGTGGAGCCTGGAGGGGGTTCATGCAGACATACGTGACGAGTACACCTGGTTTTAGGTATGCTGTTTTTGTCCTCGTGCGTATATGCACTCGTAAAACCGTGTGCATGACCCCCCTCTTCCGGCCATCGACCGCCTCGTCCGAGTCCATCTGCGTCTATCCAGCCCTACAGAGAGTTTGAAAGTATTGTTCCAGTAATTTTTTTTTTATTTGAGAAATGCACTTGTCGATTAAATCGAGATGTATCTTCGGTTATAGAGGTAAATACTCTTATTGTTATTTAGTTTGAGTTTGTAATCTCTTTTTTTTCTTTCACCAATTGGATTGTTATCGCGTCGCAATTTTCTCCTTGTGGTTGTGACTTAACTCATTGTACGAAGTACAACTTGAATAAATCATTTGTATTATTGTTCACAGTCATAATTCAGATAGTGTTCATTTCGTAATTATTACCTGTAACATATCATTTTAATTTTGTAACCATTTTTCAGAGCGTCGATTTACGACAAAAGGAATGAGATTTATTTTCGCATACGTGATTCAAGGCTCACTTGATTTCTACCCATAGCACCTTGAGCTTATTATAGAAAAATAAGCAGTATGCTTTTTTTGAAATATTATTTACCTCAAGAACACGCATGAAAAAAATTAAATTAGTATAAAAACAATGGCATAATATATTCTTCTTTACAACAGCCCATAACAAGAGGGATATGTGGCTCTATAAATTGTTATAGATCATTTTATTCTCTTTTTAGAAGTTTTTTGTGGCATGCAAGCAAACTTTAATCCATCATACAGAGAGGAAAGTAAGATACGGAAGTGAAAATTTTTTTATACCATACAATAAATCGAGTTTTACAGTAACCAAGACCTCGTGATTATTCAAACATAACTTATTAGGGAAAACTTTTGATCTTTGATTATTTGATGTAGGAGCTGTTGATAATATTATCAATGATATATTGACAAATAAAAAGACATCACATAAATTAAAGTATTCACTATACGTGCAACTGCCTTATTTAAAAACCGACGAAAACACCCGCAATCACATAATTTAGGGCAACAGGTATATCTGGAAAACGCGTATTCGTAAGAAACGCTTATAAAAATACAACGTTAATGGGACATTGTTATCTTATAGTTGACGGAAAGCAAGATACTGTGGACAAGGCCCGATTTCAACCATTGTATTATCAGACGATGACCATCGATAAATTTTCTGGCCTAAATATGTAGCTAGTACATTTACACGTATAGAATACATTATCACATAAAAAGTAATTATTGCCTCAATGTCTTCGTTTTCTTTTGACTTTAGGAACTATTTACATCCTAAAGCAGGTAGGCTAAGCAAGCCAGTCGACTCAAAGACGAGTCTCCCCAAGTACTATTCGAAGGAAAGTATATTTAAATTTCAAAAACCCTTGGCTCTCTTTATAAAGGATAGTCAGCTGCGTTATTAAAAAAGCTAAAAAAATTTGTTGGTGGATTAAGTTTGCGTGTTTTGAACGTAATAAAAGGTATTTTACCTTTTGATATTGTAAAATAAGAAACAATACAATTTTATCTTGTCTTAATACAGTTATTTTTTAAGTAAGTAGTCCTAATCAGGAACAATGTTATTTTCATACAAAATATGATTTGCACACTTTCTCAGTGTAATATATCTACTATATAGATAAATTATAATGTTTATCATGATGTAAACAGACACGGTTTGCTGGATAGCACACTCTTTTGACAACGGAGAAAACTAGTTGGATTTTAGGGCAAGTAATCTCCATATTTGCCTAACAGAAACGATGCGTTTTAATACAATGTGCTACTAAGATAAATGTCCCGATAACTACACGGGCCCCATGGCTGAATACTCAGAGTATTACAGAGTATTATTCCCTATTACATCATACATATCGAGTAAATCTACACATCTGATTTTATTTATAGTCCTCAGGCATTTAAGAATGTGTCTTATAATTTTTCCGTCGATACAGTAGTTGTTGTTGGTCTAAATATTATTTTAAATGTACTTGCTCGACATTCGGTCCGTTAACATGGACTTGCTTGAGCGTTTATGTTAGCGTAGGTGCACTACTTGTTGGGATTATAAAATTAAAACTATTTCACTTTTGGACAAAGTAAAGGTACTGTCTGAATCTTAGGAAGTTCTAAAATCATCTTAAGATCTAATTTTATGAATATTTCTAACTCTTGAATTAAAATTCATCTTGTTCACGTACTGGGTCAAGCTTGTATGAATGCGACGAAAAGATGAACATACAACTGAAGTTAAAGTGACGGCGTTATTTAGAAAAACAGTCGTTTATCAGTTAGTTTTCCGCGTGAAAGTAGCAATAATACTTGATATCAAATAAGTATGACTCATTTTTTTGGACTTTTCCTGCGGATTATGATTGATTACATTTTGAGCGTACTTTTAACCTAACACTGCATCTACTTAAGTTTGTGTGTCATGTATGTTAAAGCCCGTTCAGTTATTGGTACTTGGTCGTTTCAGCTACTGGGACACCTCAATTTTCTACTGTTCATCCATCGGTACAACATACTGAATAAAAATAGTAGTAATTCACCGTTAAAACTCGTTTATAGGGCTAAATCTTTGTTTTAAAAAATACACATAGCCACAATGATGGTAAATATAGAAAATGGATTCAAAAATCAGAAGGATTATAATTGATATTTATCTTGTAATTTCCTAAGGCCTTAAGCGCTTAGCCATTGGGACATCTACCTTACTACGTCTAAAAATAACTAACTTTGTTCTACTGTAACAGTAAATAAAAGAATTGTGAAACATTAATACCGCTTATAAAACAGATAATAAATGGGAGATCTGTACACACAAGCTTTATATTAAATTCAAACAAATTTTAACTCACTGACCTAAAACCAAATCTTTAAATTAGGTTGGAAGACCACAATATTAACTAATAAATTATTTATTTATTGCCTTAATCCAATTTCAATGAGAAAAAAATATGAATCTCTAGCAACTTCAACCAAATAATCCGATATAATTTGACATAATAGCCGAACCTTAAGGTCAGAACTATTTATTATTTTTATTAATTGAATTATTGGAAGAGCATTAACGTGTTAAAAATGTTTTTAAATAGCTTTTGCAACAATGTATGATGTTATATCTCTTTGGCACACAATATATGTTGATGCGGGTGGTTCTGCTCCTAGATACGGGGATGTTGCTGATTCCACCGTAATATGTTTGGCGATGATCTCAGCTCTTACGCGTGTACTGGTATAGATTGTACAAATCAAAGGTCAAAATTCATATCTACCTTTAGTGGAAAGACATTTTAACAGCACTTTAGAGGAAGGAGTTTAGAAATCATAGGTAGATTATTTGATTAGCGAAGACCCGCTGATTTCAACGGTGTCATTATCTATATTCCTAAACCTAAAAAACCATGAGATATTTTCTATCAAAGTTAGCAAATTATAAACAACTAATCATGGAAAAATCTGAAAATATCTTTTATTTGTAACCGTAATCAAGGTATTACGCAATAACAGTCACTGTATTATAGTAAAAATTCTCAGCTTTTAGATGGTACCTAGCAAAATATAGAAAGCCCTGGAAAAATTACGATTATACCGTAGAGTATTGATCAAGTCGTTGTATTAGCAAGGTTGTGGCGGAAACTTATTTTTTCTAATTGAGATCCAATGTGAGTGCTTTTTAATTTTTCAAAAGTGTACTGCAAGTATAAACAAAGTTAATGTATTTTATTAAGTTCTTGTAATCGTGTACTGATATAGATTACTCACAGTTACATTTTTATTACTTAAAACTTTCTGTATTTATTTCAACAAAAAAAAATATAGCAATTAGACTTTATATACGTGACAAGAGTTAATGTTTATTTACTATACATTTGTAGATACACATGTATGATATGGAGCTCACAAATACGTTCTTACTGCAGTGATACCGGCTACAAAAATATTCTTGGGTTTGTGCCTCTGCTCGGCAATGTAACGAAGGTAGTGCAATTATATCAAAGCACTTGTGTTGTGTAAAATAAAAATATTAAGAATTTTATAGTACTTCTTAATCTTAAATCGAATAGTATGTCGATAAAGGAAGCGTAACTCAAAAAGCATTTTATTTACTGATAAAAAAATTTCCGAAAAATAAGACGCAATGAAAATCAAACAATGATTCAATTGAACATTGTATTTATTAAAACAAAATATAAAAAGATTATAATTGTAAAAAGTTGTTAAAAATTTTCCTAATAAAGTGTAAAAATTAAGGAAAGAATTATTTATTGATTAAATAATTAACAAGTTATCAATATAAAATAAATATTTCTGTACAAATTTTTATTCATATTTAGAAAATTGCAACTCTTATCTCCTTTCTCGACGTTTTAAAAACCTGAATAAATCTCTTTTCGGATAGTTAATCAATTTGCATGAAAAAAATTCGAACAAATAAAAAAAAAACAGTAAATGAATATTGAGTTTAAAAGCAGGTTACAAACTGCAAAATAGAAGGAAGTGATAAGCAGCTAACTTACTGAGGTACCTCTTTGTTAAGTCAACACGGTACATGCATGAGGTCATGAGTTTAAATTCGATGGAAAAAGGTTTTCTTATAAATGAAGAAGTTATTTGGGTAAAAATTTTTTTACGTGGGAAAATTAGAAATATTTGATTTATCGATGTTTATGTTAGACTTAACAAATTAGATATTGAAAGAGTCATTTAGATATATTATATTTTTCTTATGTACAGTGTAATTTATACACTTTTACAGATATTTTATTTTTGCTTGGTATTAAATGAAAAGTTCTGTCTAACTGGAATAAAAAAGCGAGAAATAAGTAAGCTACGAAAGCACTTACTTTTTTTTTTATTTTCTTATTCTTGTAACTTAAATATTTACTGAAAAAAAGGTGTTATAAGAAGAAAAAAAAAAAATTTACACAAAGGGAGCAAAAGGGCATACCGTCATTATTATTATTATTATTAATTAGTGATATCAACCGTCGAACGGTAAAATCAAGAAAGTAAAAATATAAAATAATATTGAAACAGAATTTGAAAATAATAAAGCAAGTAAGAAAGATTACAGCTAAACTTAAAGAATAGTTAGAGACAAAATAGAGTACAAAAATCGAATTTAAGACTATAAAAAAGGTAGAAAGAAATCATCAGAGTCGAAACAATTGGAAATTCCGATAAAAATTTCAAGCAATAGGTGGGAAAGCAATCATTTAAATAGGTTTTTGAAAGCGATTGATATTTTAAATCAAAATATATTAATTCCAATCAATAAAGTAACCTCAAAAAATTATTTAGTTTAAATTTGACTCGAGTGATGGCAGCATTTTTAGTAAACTATGACTCAAATGGTTTCGCCATCCAAGAAGCGCTACGGCAATGCTATAATACAACAGTACAGCACCTGACCATAACAGTGCCACATTCGAATAATTTTCTTTCAAACCGAGATCGAGAAGGAAAAAAATCCCCCCGAGAGAGCCTCAAACTCCCAACCTCCTGTACACCGGGCAGAAGATAAACAGTAAAAAATGCTGCCATCACTCGAGTCAAATTTAAACTCAAATATCTGACGTTGGATTTACTACATGCTGTAAATTCTAATGGGAATTTTCTAAGTTATCGACGTATGTCATCGTGTAATATAGACGAGAGGGATTGAAGTCCAAACTTGAGAGCGGAACTCGTAACCCTCCCTGATAGCTCAAGTGGCAAGAGCGTCTGTCCGGTGTACAGGAGATTGGGAGTTTGAGGCTCTCTCGGGGGGATTTTTTTCTTTCTTGATCTCGGTTTGACGGAAAATTATTCAAATGCGGCACTGTTATGGTCGGGTGCTGTATTTTTGTATAAAATCATCGCCGTAGCGCTTCTTAGATGGCGAAATCATTAGAGTCATAGTTAACTCGAAAAATTATGTTTGACAATTTTTGATGAGACAAAAAGGAGGCACAATACACGAGAAATATAAAAAAGAGTATATGAATCGATAGCAATGTCTGGGAGAGTTTTCACAAGAATACATTGATCATTGAATATTAGTACTCCTAGTGAGAAAAAAATCAGAAAAGCTACGGAAGACTAAGAAATTTTGAGGGGATGTATCAAAGATTTTACCATGATTTAAATAATTAAATTTACAAATACACTTAACGTGTTAAGTCTAAACAAGGTAGGAGGGAGTAGGAGGACGTTTAAAACTACACAGTAGTTGCGCTATTAAATAAAGGATACAATATATTAACAATTATGATTTCTAAAAAAGTAGATAAATAAGTGGAGATGCGTAGAATAATAAAGGAGAGTCAGGCTGGCTTTCGAGCAAAAATATCAACAAATGACCAAATTTTTTTACTAAATAGATTAATTGAAAACGAACTAACGAAAGGGGGCTGTAAATTATATGCTTGCGCTTGTAGACGGCAATCAATACAATCCAAAAAGTAATTTTCTTGATAAAACTAGACACACTAAGGCTAGGTATAAAAATGTTGAAAATGTTTGATAGAATTCAAATATGCACAAAAAATAAAAAAATAAAGAAAATAGAGGCAACAGTAAAATTTAGAATGATACGTGAGATGTGATACTTGGAAAAAAAATGCAACGTCCTAAATTTGACTATGACTTTGTGTTACGCACGGAGCACTCCAAGCACACAAACTAGATGCTGGAAGTCTTCGATAAATATCGTACCAAAAATAGGCTGAAAGCATAGAAAAAAAAACTTAATTCTAAGTTATGGAGAAAACGTAGAAAAAGTTTAGTTTAAATATTACGGAAAGGTATTTGGAGTTGTAAACGAGTTTGGGGCTAAAGAAAAAGAGAAAAGGTAAATGGTTTGGATTAACGACTATTTCTTATAGTTTTGAGAATATAATAAGATTTCCTATACAGTGCAAAAATTGGCGATGCAAAAAAAACGTAGAAATAATGGAAGTCGATTTAAAAAAATCAATTTGGGTGTAAAAGGAAGTACATAAGGATATACATGTAAAATGAAGGCAAAAGAATTGGCATAGAGTAGAGATAAGAAAAAGGCAGATAATCAATCTCTCCACATTTTGAAAATTGATAGAAGCAGGTGTCCACACGTATGCTTGATGGATTCATCAATAACCGTAATCAATAAAAATCTGACAGAATGGGGTTAAGTAGTTCAAGTAGGATATAAAACTTATGGGATCGGGGTATAATATGACTTACGGAATATGCAGCCAAGAAAGATGAACTGAACTTGAGAGAATCAAAGAAAATGTTACAAATGGTAGGAAGACTTTAATAAGTCGGAAAATAGAGAAAAAACTTCATTTTTATGAAGAAACATTGAAAAAAAATAGAAAATAATTTGAAGAGAGATAAATATTGGGGAAAAAAAGACTGAGCGGGGGATTTTGGAGAGCAATAGTGTAATAAAACTGTATAAAGAGCGAATAAAAAAGGATTTTAAGTCGTAGACTATAGGCTCTACAATAAAAAAAAGCTAATATTTATATGAAAACAGGCAGCAAAAACAGGAAATGTGATAATAAGATCAGTCAGAAGTATATAATCAAAATAAAATGTACTGATATGCAGGAAAAAGTTATAGCTATATTGAAAGGAAACCGGTAAGTGCTAGTGATGCATGAAAATGCTTTTCCAAAATATAAGTCAATTAGGGACCACAGAGCGTAGCTTTAACGTTATATTATGACATTTTAATTTAAACATTAAGTCGATTTAAAGGTAATTCTCTCAGGTTTCTGCATTATTATATTTAAAGAAGATTATTGTTTAACTCTGTTTATACATTTTGTACTATATACTAATGTAAATGCTATCAGTATTATTTTGAGAAAAATCTATTTTAAGTAGTTATGAGGAAATAAATAAAAATGCAATAGGACGTAAGAATCTGTACAAGAAATAAATAAAAAAATATTTTTCCTTTGCTAATATTAAGTTAGAATTTGAATATGTTCTTTTCTGATTAACTCATTTAAATAATTTATTTAAAAATTTTCGAAAGTGACAAACATAAAAGCACCTATTTGTTCATTAAACAATAAATATTCTATAAATATTACACAACAATGTATTTTCTGCAATTCGCACACAGACTGTTGAGAGTCAAACTGATACATTTTTTCAATCTACTATAGATTACTTACATTAATTAATTTTGGTGTCCTTTACTTGATGATAATCGAATACATGTACAGCAGAAAATACTGCATTACTTACGAAGTTTCTCACATAGTACTGTAAAACTTACAAGATTATCACGATTTATATACACTGTGCATAGTATTATAGCACAAGTATAATTTTGCTACTAGCGTATAATTTATACTTGGCGCTTGTGAAGAAAGGTGAAGAAAAATAAGGAATCGAAGGAAAAAAGGAGAAGAAATGAACTAGTTTCGTTCTCGACCACTAGCTGAACTCTTCAGTACGGCGTGCTAGTGGACTTAGCCGTAGACGAACACGACTGATACTTGCACTGATATGCTTCTATATTATGCGATGGCAAGATTGATACAGTGTGTCGAGATTTATGAAAGGTGAAGGACAGGGTGACACCGAAAGCCGGTATAGGCTTCTATCAATATATTAATTATTTTGGTGTCTTTTACTTGATGATAATCGAATACATGTACAGCAGACAATACTGCACTACTTACGAAGTTTTCACATAGTAGTGTAAAACTTACAAAATTATCAAGATTTATACACACTGTGCATAGTATTATAGCACAAGTATAATTTTGCTACTAGCCTATAATTTATACTTGGCGCCTGTAAAGAAGGGTGAAGGAAAATAAGGAATCAAAGGACAAAAGGAGAGGAAACGAACTCGTTTCGTTCTCGACCACTAGCTGAACCACTCGCTATACTTGTGCTATAATACTATGCACAGTGTGTATAAATCGTCATAATCTTGTAAGTTTTACACCACTATGTGAAAAACTTCGTGAGTAGTGCAGTATCTTCTGCTGTGATGTATTTGATTATCATCAAGTAAAAGACACCAAAATTAATTAATATATTGATAGATACCGGCTTTCGGTGTCACCCTGTCCTCCATCTTCCATAAATCTCGACACACTGTATCAATCTTGCCATCGCATAATATAGAAGCGTATCAGTTCAAGTATCAGTCGTGTTCGTCTACGGCTAAGACCACTAGCACGCCGTACTGAAGAGTTCAGCTAGTGGTTGAGAACGAAACGAGTTCGTTTCCTCTCCCTTGTTCTTTGATTCCTTATTTTCCTTCACCTTCTCAACAAGCGCCAAGTATAAATTATAGGCTAGTAGCTAAATTATACTTGTGCTATAATACTATGCACAGCGTGTATAAATCGTGATAATCTTGTAAGTTTTACACTACTATGTGAAAAACTTCGTAAGTTGTGCAGTATTTTCTGCTGTACATAGATTACTTACAAAGCAAGTCAAATGATAATATAGGTCTTACTTGCTCTAAGGAGCATAAGTAAAAGGTAGCGAAAAAATGGAAATCGAACAAACGTTTTGTCCTAGATCGTCCACAGGACTATTTAGTATGGCGATGCTGATAATATTAGACATAGAAGGTTGCAGAGCAGGATGAACTTAGAGCATTGATGTGCTCCTTGCATGCATGTTGAACAAGCGTGTTTTCAACGAAGGAAAAAGTGGACGGCACCACGGAATATAACGCGTAGTAGTCATTCTTTTATGAAACAGTTTCTTTGATTAACATTATTTTCTAAATAAAATACACATATACATATGTATCTTAAGCATAAATAACGATTAAAGTCATTCATAAGTAACTCTTTTGCTTGCGACACCAGCAATAAATGATTAGACGTCTTTTGTTGTGTGTTTCCAATAATTTTCGTGTTTTTATGTATTGTGAGTTAATTTCAATCTCTTTATATGCACCTTCTCCAAAGGGATGCACTTTTTAAATGATATTGGATCTTTAGTTTTAGGAGTGTGTGTAGTATGAGGGCCAAACTATAATTTTTTATGTAATTACGTCTTTTTGCAATAATTTTTTTGTATTTTGAGGTTCGACGCACTTTTATTTTGCAGTGTTAAAAGTCAAAATTCGTCTGCTATATGTGGTATAGGAAGGTTGTACTCAGGTATACCGATTTTTTTGGTACAAAAGTTGACCACTCTATACATATTGTATCGGACGGGTCCCGCGTTACTGGCACGCAGAATACACGTGATGCATAGGTACTAATGTAGAGCCATATGACTTTCCTGCCAAACATTTTTTTACTTTTCTATCAATTTTCTCTTTACTTACAAATTTATAAACGAGTAATGGACATGCTAAGTAACAGAGTTGTAGAGCCCTTTGTAAGCACCGGTGCAGCACCTGTATTTCGCATGCCAAAATTCCAGAACCTGGCGGCAAAAGAGCGTATGTATTGGGAAACTATATTGAACATATTCAAATATGGATTCGCTTCAGGTTCACAAAACTTATCGTTGTATCACTACTAGAACTGTAGTAGTGCTCCCATAAAATGAAATACGCCGTACCGTTGCAGTTAATCCAGACAAATGATCTGAACCAGGCTCGAATTAAATAGCTATATATGTCGACATGGACGGTTAAGTAGTGTCTTTTAACAGCCATCTACAGCTATTTATTACCACACTTAATCATATCAAAATATACAAGTTGTATTTTTAAAAGTCAGGATTGAGTCCTCAATTAACTTTCTAAATTTATTCGAAAGTTTTGATGCTTTTGAAATTACAATAAAATTATATTGCTCGAAAAATTAGTTATATTTAGATGATATTTTCTGGTCGACTAATGTATTATAATTATAATTATTAGAATAATTAGTACAATTGCATTTTAATAACCCAGTAAGATTTATGTGTCGAAGAATTGTTAATATTTCTTTTACCATTATTTTTAAGATTGAGGTATCGTAGTATGATTTATTCACTGAATAATTTCGATGGTTATGACTCATACGTTACAGACTCCATACAGCTCTTAAGTTAGATGTATTAAACCTACGATAAGATATAAAATCGTATCTACTGAGTTACAAACCATATTTGTCTTTAAAGTTATAGTAATGAGAATCAAAATGTAATAAACGACCCGAGGCCGACGGCGACGGTTCGATCATAACCAGTAAGTAATCATATCATTGCCTTCTATTGGTAATGTTACACCTAGAAAATTAGTGCTAATAATTGTAGACAGATTATTTTTAATATTAAAGTATCAATTGTAATTATTGAAAACTTGTAAAATAATAATAATTTGATTATATTCCTAACACATTATAGTACCCTCCACGTATGTGTAGTAGAAATGTGGTTCAACATTGAAGTCTACTTTTCAAATGTTTGAGCATTTGACCTAAAGATTGTTAATGGCTATATTGGCAAACCCAGAGGACGCAAGAACGCCCATGGGCATGTTGAATGTCTGATGATGGAAATTATACTAGAATAATAGAATTTATTGTTAAAAAGGAGTGAAGTGCAATCTTATATCTCAGCAAATGATATGGTCGTGGCTAGTACAATTTTATAGGACGTTTGTCTACGCTATTTGAAACCAGTCTTGGCCAAGAATCATTGAATAAACTTATTCTGTTTGTGGAAGTATGATAAATGTATACAGGTGGTACCTTATATTAATGAGTCACGATATTGCAAATACATAATTTTTAATACATCATACGTCAGTTTAGTTTCTGCTTCGCCGTTGTCAAAAGTGCTTTGTACAGATGTTAGTTTATTTCTAGAGCATGGCCGTTGAACCAAAAGCGTATGAAGAAAAGTTTGACGCAAAGTTTCTGAAGCTAGTTAAATCTAATCAATCAAATAGTGTTTGAATCAGTAACACTCAGTACAATGATTTTCTAGAAAAAATAAAGACAGGTAAGCAAATCGTCTTTATCAGAATTTTTTTGTCTACATTTTAACTGATTAATCATTTCCACAGTTTCTGAAGCTGACAAGATCATCGTTCTGTTAAATGAAGATAAACATAAAATTTCATAGCATATTTCAAAAGATTGAATAAAAATACATTTCTCTAGATGAATTAAGTATTTAATTTTTTTATTCGTAACACTGAGATGATTGACATTTCGTACGATGCTTATTTGTCAGTTGGACATTGAGACCAACATCATATGTTAAAAGAAATAATTGAAAGATACGAAAATGTCACACAAAAAGTCATACCGGTGTTTTTAAGTATCTGTGTCCCTCGCTAATAGACAAAACAATCCTGCTGCAAAGGTTTCGTAATAAAATCAATCATTGCCACCGAAATAAATTTTTGTTGTTTGAAAAATAAAATAAAACTTGTATTCTGAATTTTTTCCGTTTAAGCTTTGAGATATTGCAAGAGTCCTAATTTCCGATGTAGATTAGGGGCAAGCAGATTTTGAAATTTCCTTTCGCTGAACCTATAGATAAACTATGCCAGTCTTTCTAAGCTCGAAGAATAATATAGAACTGTCAAGCAAAAGATTTTTATAAAGGAGTTTACTACGTGTAGTGCAGAATTACTCGACATTTTGTAAGTTGCTGAAGAGAGAGAAAAACGTAGCGCCTATTAGTCGATTTGCTATCAAAATTTGGAGGTAAAGGATATCAATGATGTGATTGTATGAGCAGCTGTTGAACACAATGGTGCACATGTAAATCTTCATGAGTGCATTGCGATTCAAAATGTCGACACGATTTTTATTTTCAAATAGATATATACCTGATAAGACAGAGATTACAAAATAAATAGACTTCTATGAAAATAGAATCTGTTAGTAGGTGGACTACGCTAATTTCAGCCCACGCCGATTCCAGCACACTCCTACCCTTCGGGAGCTCACGTGACTGTACACGAATGTACGTGAGCGTGCTCTAACACAGCGATCGATGTCCAAGTGTATAAATATACTCGAACAGCCGCGGCTTTGCACGAAACGCCGGGTGGTACAGCCTCCCCTCTCTGCTAAGCCTGTAAGAGCAAGGGTTAGAGCGCGCGCGCGCACACGCGTGTGTGTTTGTGTGCTTGTGTGTGGATAAGAGCACAAAACCATAAGCTCTTATTTGCGAAGCACAACCAACAATTTTTTCCTCTCCAAGAGCGCAGACATGCATGTACGATAACACTTTTGTAAGTATATACATTTAATTTCAGTTGATAAATGGTATAAAAGAATGGAGTTTGGTAGCTTCAATAATTTATTTTTAATTAAGAAAGTAATCTTTA
Source organism: Copidosoma aretas (assembly GCA_030522625.1). NCBI lineage: Eukaryota > Metazoa > Arthropoda > Insecta > Hymenoptera > Encyrtidae > Copidosoma > Copidosoma aretas. The sequence continues at coordinate 10,184 of JAPYYV010002363.1, read as the reverse complement.
CAAAGTGCTAAAATCGCGTTTATAAGAATATTAACGCATCACAATTATATAAACTTTCATATGACAAATATCGTTAAGCTTTTTTCTTTATTTCAAGCATATTTCTCTGTTTCTTTCTTTTTCTACTGATAACGGCTAGCGATTTCGTTAAGTCCATCAATGGTGGTAATTGTGGCCCCATTAAAGCCTGCTGAGTCCGATTAGTAGTTGACAAATCAAGAACATGCGTCGATGTGTCCTTAACGGGTAAGGGTATTAAGGTGAGGTCAAGTATCAACAGTGATGCATCAGGCGACGATGTGGCAGGTAACGATACAGCGAGCGGTGTTGCAGCCAGCAGTGATCTATCAGGTGGAGATGCAGCAATCGGAGATGTAGCTGGTGGCAAGTCGATGATCAACCGGGGCGTCATCAATAGATTGATTGATGCTACTACCGTCGATGTTGGCGTAGTTGATAACAATGGTATCCGAAGCAACGTGGCTTGAAGTCTAGTGATTGCGGTCTGCTCATCGAATCTCTCTGTGGATGAAGAAGTGTGACTCACGGGTGTTGGCAGCGGCAAAAGTAAATCCAGCAATAACGGCGTTAAAGGATGATCGACAAACATTTCCCAAAATAAGTCGTCTTCGTCATTGCCAGCACCTTGTATATACTGATCTATTTGATCAAGCTCCAATGATATCCCTGTTTCTGGCAGCGACAGCATGCAGCCACCTGTTGTTGATAATGGATACTACTGGGTTGCACAGTGTTACAAATATAACATTTATTACCTACTTCATTTGGAGAAATGTATTTTTATCAAATCTTTTAAAATAGGCTATGAAATCTTATGTTTATCTTCATTTAACGAAACGATGAGTTTGTCAGCTTCAGAAACAGTGGAAATGATTAATCAGTTAAAAGGTCTACGAAAAATTCTGATGAAGACGATTTGCTTTACTGTCTTTATTTTTTCTAGAAAATCATTGTACTGAGTGTTACTGATTCAAACACTATTAGATTTATCAGAGTTAACTAGTTCAACAAACTGTGAGTCAAACTTTTCTTCATACGTTTTTTGTTCAACGGCCACACTCCAGAAATAAACTAACATCTGTACAAAGCACTTTTGACAAGAGCGAAGCAGCAACTAAACTAGTTATTCCAATATAATGACTCATTAATATAAGGTACCACGTGTATACATTTATCATACTTCCACAAACAAAATAAGTTTATTCAATGATCCTTTGCCAAGACTGGTTTCAAATAGCGTAGACAAACGTGCTATAAAATTGCGATAGTCATGTACCATATCATTTACTGAGATATAAGATTGCGCTGTACTTCTTTTTAACAATATATTCTTTTATTCCAGTATAATTTCCATTATGAGACATTCAACATAAAAAATGGGCACACTATGTGTTTTAGGTGTCTTCAGTGAACCCTTGAGAGTTCTGGTGTTGGGAGTGTCTGAATTCTACCCAATATTGAGATCACTAATCAACAGAAGTACATCGTAGACGATGTTGCATTCCTGAATCGCAGCTTCTACGTCGTCCCCGTAGCCAGCCGCAGGAGGGCTGTACACGGTAGCACATAAACTATGTAATATCCAGTTTTTATCTTTGTCAACAGAAATTCAGGATGCGTAGGCGGGATTTTCTATTTTGGTCAGCTAACGTTTCACGTTGAGCCGATACACCAACAATAATGCATTTGAGAGAGGCACACCCATATAGTGCAACTCCTCCTCAGGTTGTATGGATCCTATCTTGCCTAAATAGGTTGTAGCCCTCCAGCCAAATTTTCTCTTCTGGGATGAATCTTTTAAGAAGGACTCAGAAACGCCAAAAATATCAGCATCGTATCTCATAATAGCATCGTAAACATCAGCCGTGTGGGCTTCTAAAGATGTAGCCTTCATATGCCAAACCCTAAGGGTGCCTTGACCCACTGCTTTTTGTTTATTCGCCATAGTTAATTTAACGTATTTTTCAATCAGCGCTAAATCGCAAGGTGGGGCATTTAGCTATATCAAAGGCCCTGTGGTTACAGTAGGGCAGCTTTCTGGTCTTGCAATTTATGCAGCAAAGTGCAGAGCGTTTTTTGCAATCTCTTGTGGGATGTGCTTCCGCGCAATATCCGCAGGTATCACACTCCTCACATTCGGTAGTGATGTGACCTAGCTTATAGCATTTATAATGCTGCAACAAGGAAACATGATCAGTAAAGTGACACTGCATCCAGCTAAGACACACTCTATCTCTTTAATACAGTTTAGAATGATCGCCAGGAGAGACCTTAACTACACACGGTCGGTGTTTTCTATTTTTCGCTGGATACAGGTTTACGACCTTGGTATCACACGAGGCACTGTCCAACAGGTTCTGCGGAATAGGGTCCTTTAGAATCTCTTCTTTGGTATATTCTACAGAAATATGATCGATTTTAATACGTGGCAGATGTCTCTTGAGTGGCTTTACCTCAAGTCCGAGGTCCTCCAAGACAGGGTTGCTCGCAAGGACTCCGATGGAATCACCGTTAATGACCACAGAGCCGTCAAATCGTGTGATTACCCGTCCAACTCTCAGTCCCAGCGCAGCAGCGTCGACTTCCCTAAGTAAGGTCGTTTTAGTATCTAGTGCAGTGGGAATTGTATTAATCTTGTCGCTACGAGAACCAACAGCCAGTGTTTTAGTACGCTTAATGGGAAGGGACTAATCGAATGCCACCAAGCTGTATGCTCTAACGTGCTCTAGGCGGTAGTGCTGCCATAGAATCAAAAGTAGGGTGCGTTGACGAAGGCACAGCCATGCCTTCGAGGGAGCTGCAGGGTGCTTAAGCCCTCACGCACATTTCTGCCAGCCACTTCTCGCAGGTCTCCGTAGTCCTATTGGCCGCCAAGCGTGCCAGATAGACACTCATAATGGTCGTAAATGCATCGGAGAACCCGTTTACAGCAAAGCAAATTTCAGCCTTGCGTGCCGTATCTTTCTCATTGTTGAACCATCCCAGCAAACGATCACGATGCTGTGCAATGTCACTCCGCAGTCAATCGACCTTCTTAGCTGACAGCTCCAAAGGTAAACCCCCGGGCACGTCATCTGCAGAGCCCATGCCGTGACAGACTTTACGCAGCAGCGCAAACCCAACATGGGCTCAGCAGACGGTACAGCAGCACAGCGGCCAACGACCGTCGGTAGCCCCGAACAGACTGGCAGTCAATAAGGTAGTGTCAACACCACGCCCGTGGACCGAACCTTCAGAAGACGATGTTTAGGTCAGCATCTTGGGGTAAACAGTGCCAAGACCCCAATAAAGCAGGTCCGGCAGCAGAATTCCATCGGCAGCGCCACCGCAGGCACCAGCTGCGTAGGCACCAACACCAGTCTGGCGCCAAGCCACAATGTCTCCCTGCACCACTCACACCATCGAATAAAGCTAGTCAGGAACAGCTAGGATTCAAGCGTCAACACCAGACCCCACAAGGTCCATGTGATCTCACGAGCAAGGCACGCACCCACCTGGATCACGGAGAGGGCCACTCTGTAACATGAACTCCAACAGGAGGTATCAGCAGGGCTCAGCACTTTTGATGAGCAAACTTTCGTACACAGATACTGATAGTCTTGTGCACGAAATAGAAAATAAAGATATTTATAATATAATGCGTGAAAATATCGGAGAATTTCACACACGGGACTATCCTGTAAATATTGATTTTCATATGGCTTGTAAAATTAAAAAAGTTGTTGGTCTAATAAAGGATAAATGTTATGGGTCAATGATGTTGAAATTTGTAAGATTGAGAAGTAAAATGTATAGTGTAAGGATTTAATATCAAAAACCATTAAGAAAATCTAAAAATGTTAAAAATTTAGTAGTTAAAGCTACGATAACCTTTGAAGATTACAATAAGTGCTTGCGTGAAAACTGTAGCATAATTCAAGAGTAAAAAAATATAAGATCACGGCATCATCAGCTTTTAACCGAAAAAATGAAAATTGCGTTGAGTGCGCATGACGATAAGCGCTATTTTCAGCCTGGACATACAGATACCCGACCATGGGGTCGCTGCAGCTTAGTAGAGGGGGAATCATCGAACCTAAGTGAAGAGATAGAAGGGCAGAAATATGTCAATCTGGTAAAAGAGGCTGGAGAGAGGGTTTCTGCGGTAGAGACGCGAGAAAAGAGGGGGTAGCTACAGTTAAGAGGTTAGCTCTATATCAGGAAGTATCTCAGCCAGCAGAGCTCATTATACTTTCTACCAGCAGTTCAAGTAGGACCGGACTTAAAAGACAGCAGAAGCCATCAAGCGATCTGGTGTCACCATCAGTAGTTAATTCTCCAAACTATACCAATACACTGTCTAAGAAGCCTCTATATATAACTGGTAAGAACAATTTTATTTTTCTTAAAATACACGTTTTTTTATAACATTTTATTTAATCATTACATGCACTAATGTTATAGATGGATCTCGCGAGGCTGAATATTATCGTTAACAGCCACGGCTACCTTCCTACCAACGACTTAATGAGATAGAATTAAATAGAAACTACATGGTGACTAAGCTAAGAAAGGTCAGTACGAGATTCGGAAGACATATAGTTGCTGCATTACATGACGAGTTTCAAGCCTTTTACCACGTAAAATAGGTATAGCTGTCTATGAGAATAGTAATTTTCGTAATGAAATGTTTAAAGCGATAAATAAATTGAAATTATTTGTCTTAGATAATGGAAACCATATTGTATTTACTTATGTATAAGAATGAATTAATAAAAAAAATTTGTTTTGAATTCTGAGTTTTTAGTTTTAGACTACACCTCTTATTTCATAAAAAAAATTGATTTTGTGCATATTATTTTTTCAAACTTACTATTATTATATATCAATCCAAGTATTGTGAAAATTATCAAAGCCCAACCACTTGACGTAAACTTGTTGTTCGCGTCTTCGAAGAACTTTTTCCACGAGGTAAATATCGGAATTCTTCGTTTTCTGTAGTTCCTGCTCATGAAACTTCCAGAGATGGAGATGGGTTGATCTCGATAATTTTTTAGATGATACGTTGTTGGTTTTGTCGTTGCTACCCGTGTTATAATAAATATTTCAGTTGACCAATTTGCTGAGTAACCTTTTTCGAATACTTGTTTTGCCTTGCTCACGCAAACTCGATCGCCAACTTTCAATTTAGACTCTATTTTGCTGCTTCTTTCATTACTTTTTTTTTTAAACTGTCTTAGCACGTAAACTTCATTGTCCGCATTGACCTCTTTAGGCTTTGTACCAATAGTTTAATGTTTTTTACTAATATACGATTTTACTTATTTTTGCACGATATCGAGCAATTAATAATATCCTTGGATGCTAAATTTTTTCCAAATTAAGTTTTTTAAAGTACTATGGAACCGGTCACGTACAGATGCTTTAAGGTTGCTGTAAGTAGAGTAAAAAGTTATCTTACATTTTTGCATAAGACTTTGGAAATTCGAATTGTAGAATTCTTTACCACGATCAGATCGCAAATTGGCTGGTATTCTACATCTTTTCAATATAGTCTGCATCGCTGCTGACACTTCTTCGCCAGTTTTCTTCTTAATTGGGGCGGCCAATGTATATTTATAAAAACCATCAATCATGGTAAGGCCTGCACTTAAAATTCTGCTCGGGACTCAATAGAACTGAATTGGCACTGTATATATCGCAGCATCGCATATCGATTGTGATAGGCTAGCTCCAGTACAGTCGTATCCCGGGAGAAGTCGAGAAAAGGTTTGTTCGGCTTTCCGATGAATATACAGGCCCTAGGGCCGTCACCTGGCACAGTGCATTTCAATCTTTCAATATTGTTAGTCTGCTTGTTTTAAGTACGTTAACCTCAATATTGCCTGATCGTAAATAGTACTCTAAAAACTAATACAGTTATTATTAAAATGATCAATAAAGCACGATTTCACAAGACAATTTGTCGCCTTTATCACGATGTTAGTCATTATCTGTTGTTTATAATATATACTAGAGAATGTTATGGGTTATTGCTCTATATGCTTGTACAATAATTTAATGATTTTTATACTTATAGTTAACTACATTAATCATCATCATGGAACGCTGTGCTTGAGGAAATAATTTTATACCTTTTAATTCTTCGAACGCCAATAGTACGCAGTTTTACGCTACGATGGACACTAAGCACGGTGGTTTCGATATTTACTGCGGAGGAGCGTTTAAATTAACTAACAACTACAGAACCACATCACATAACAGGTAATCTAATCATTCATATATGTATTGAGGTTACATCATGCAATTTTCCTCTTACTCCTTTATACCTGTTCTTACATGTTTTAGGGTGGTTTTATTCCCTGGTTTTCTACTTTTTTCAAATAAAAACAATCTAATTTTCATCATGTCATTGCCCTGTAAACTAATAAAACATAAATACTTATATTCACTGCACAACAAGAAATATTTTAGTCTCCTACCTCGTTTTTGCCATAATAACTTGTTTCATTCAATTACAATGTATACGATGTATTGTATAAGTTCGTGACTCTGGGACTGATGAATTTTGTTCATCCAAGTGGTATAAATAGTTTTTCTTCACTCAATAATACAATTTAGCTTTCTCCTAAGATAGAGCGATCAAGTATGTGCTCTAAGATCATATGAGATAAGTTTCGTACAACTAAATAGATAAATCGTGTAATCTCTGAATGTTTAGGTCTGTCATTTTATATTTCAGTGAACGATACTTGTGTACACAGCTGGGATTTACAAAATGTATTCGCTGCAAAAGAATGAACATATTTCAGTTTAAAATTATTTTATCAGCGACTTGTAAGCTTTAAGACTTCCCTTGTTTTTGAATAAAGCTTTTGCAAATTGATGATTACGAAGCAATACAGGACGATTCTGTAAAAATGCTTTTCAAGTCCAAAATTATTATAATACCTTGTGTCTGCAAACATTTTAATTTTTTATATTTACAGTGTTACTATTTACAATTCTGTAGGCAGAGCCACAGGCTCAAAACCTTTAGAGGTTCTCTGAAACCTGTTCTCTGCCATGGTTGGCTTTCAATGAGTGACCAATGAGCTGATACTAGTTGAGCAACCAACTTTACTATGTATTGTCTCAACTTTTTTCTTGTAACACTTTATTCGAGTGCTACTAAACGAGTGCTTCAACTCACAATGAAATAACAAAATTCTTTTACATTATTTTAAAACCATCAAGTTTCATTTATCCACTTTGTCAATTTTTGTTATTATACCAAAGATTTAACTAACCCGATGATTGAGACGTCACTAAGCAGCACGTATATTATACTAGTCATACGTTTTGCCAAAATACGCAGCACCAGTTGTCATTGATTAAAATTTATTTCATGCTACAGTCTCTGACATGTATTTAAATTATAATAATTTAAGTTACATATATCACTGATGATACAAACACATTATGTCAAGCTAATTAGCTAATCGTTCAAGCACATCAACACTCTACACATATGCACTCATATATGTACAGTTCTTTGCCATCCTACAAAAACAGACTCTGGGAACCGACAACGATTAATCAAACCAAAGTCTTTGAAAGTCTATTGACATTTCTTTTTTTACATTGACTTCATTGAGTTGTATGTACATGCATGGCATTTACTCAGTGCAAAGGTGATAAATAATCTACACAAAAGTACCTTAAAACCGAATTGGATGTGAAAGCTACTGTCACCTTGGACAAACATGTATAATTGACCTGCTTTTAAGATGTAAGTAGAAATATTCTGTTTTACTTGTTTATCAAGAAATATCAGCTCATTGACATGAACTGCTTTATTCAGATTTGGAGCGTTCAGCTTCTATGTCAATAGGCTTTACGTAGATAAGTTATGAGCTGACTGCGAACATGTAGTGTTGAATTGTTTCATCTAGCTACTAGCTAATGAGCTTGACTTTATGTCTCTTTAACATCAGTGACAGATACAACAAGAAATTTTCATTTGGATACGTTCCAGAGATTTTAGCATGAAATAAGTTTTAATGCATGATACCTGTATATTTTGATATTCACATATGTGTTACACTTAATTAGCTGCTGCAGTTAAATAGACTGTTTCAAGGAAAAATCCAAGACAAAACAGTAGGTTTATGATAAAACTATACTCCACATTGTAACATATGGCAATGAATATGAATAAAAATTTTACAAAGTAGTGACGATGCCACAAAAACATTAATTTATAGCTAGTTCATCAACGTACAATATATCAGCTCATCGGTCACTCATTAAACACGCCTAGCCTCTACCCTGTCAGAGAACAATCTTTAGAGAAGCCCTAAAATTTGTAGACCAGTGGCTCTGCTTGCAGAACAATACTTGATAACAAGTTTTGTGTAGGCAATTGTGTGCATTACATCGTTGCAGTGTCTAGATTTTCATATATGTATGCAGTCATACGTAAACATAATGGGCTACTTTGACCCTTATATCATTATATGGATTATTTCTTTCATGAAAAACAAATATTTTTGGCGCAATTAAAATGGACGTTTTGTTACCCAAAATCTAACAATACTGTTTAACAGATACAGTCATGTAGCTGTTACATGTAAACGCACATAATTTTCTCATGTCTCCCAATCATGTGATTATTTAGCAATTTATATGCTTCATCTTTTTCCAAGTACTATTGTGAACATTGCATTTTCAAAATGAAAAATCTCATTTTCACACTTTTAAACAGAGGAAACGGACGAATACACTTACGGAAAGTGTCGATCATTTAATTTTCTCTTTTAAATGGATTAAATCTCATTTTTACAATTTTATAATAATGAAAGTTTGAAAATTTCAGAAATCCATGGACGAAATAGCAGCACTAAGATGGCACTAATTCCCTCTTTATGCAAGCCACTCGTGAATTTATTACGACCTGACAAAACTACCACTAGATGATGCTGTCGGTCTTGACGGGTTTTTTAAAAAGCTTTGAAATACAGTAAGGACTGACTTTACTGTATACCACCATATTTTCATTATACAACTTACAATAAATACGCTACATAAGAACACTAAAAGAAAGTGTTAATGTTTCAAAAGCATTTTAGTATTTTTATTATTGTATTTATTGCTCCAAACTGGACTCTATAAATTTATTTATGTCAGATAATAATTGAATACTTATAAGTTTTTGTTTTTTGTGTTACAGATACTTGTGGCTCTACTAGTGCAGTGCACTTTATCGAATCGCAGGGCTTCTTCGACCAATCTGATAAATAAAGTAATATAGAGTCTAATAAATATTTACGCATGTCATTATATTTACTTCTCGTCTGTCAATAAAGATGTAAGTGTATATGATTATAAAATATTTCTTTATGAAACCTGTACTTCACCATCCCAAAATACCTGGGCGACAGGACATTATTCCCAGAACCAATATTTACCACAACCATAAAGCACCTAAAACCTAAAAATAACCAGGAAAAATAAGTTGCAACATATAATTATCAGAACCAAAGAAAAAATTAGTTATTGCTAAAAAATGATGTTGTACCAAAGATGTAAGTATATAAAATCACCAAACTTAGTACATTGATCTACGTATAACTACGTACGTATATGCGTGTGTGTGTGCGTGTGCAGTAAATTTTTTAGTACGAATATTAAAGAGAACATATGTATACGCCTACACGCATTTGAACGTGCTTACGCAAATTGATTATAGTCTGAATATTCTACGTGGATTTTTTAACATTATTTATCTAGTTCAACCATTAACATAAATCTGTGTTGATGTAAACTCCCAAGCACTTCCTCCTTTGTCGTACTGTATAGTAGAGGACATCAAAAAATGAAATTTGGTTATAGGAGCATGACTGTTTATTAATGACACATTGTATCAATATTTCGCCGTCATTCTGGCGGCCTCTTCAGGACACAAATTAAAATGTCGGTGCCAGGACAAAACGTCACACGGACGGTCATGGCGTGAAAATTTACAGACACATTATAAAAATAACTATGTACATTGTATTAAACAACACCAAATAAACATTAACCAACTGTGTCTGTAAATTTTTACGCCATGACCGTCCGTGTGACGTTTTGTCCTGGCACCGACATGTTAATTTGTGTCCTGAAGAGGCCGCCAGAATGACGGCGAAATATTGATACAATGT